>CM034312.1:84068770-84287633 GCA_019925795.1 Dendrobium chrysotoxum
AAATGGTGGAATAAATAAGGAAATGGAGCAAGAGAGTGAGCTACCAAAACAAAGCAAAGAGATGATGATTTTATTCTTAAAGAACAATAATATAAAGGGAGATTCAAATAATATTTTTAGAGAACTTACCAAAGAAGTCTAATAAGAGGATGCCACAAAGCTTCACTATTCATTACATATATACAACACTTTGTATGATTTCAATCCAACATAATTTCTTTAATATAAGCACTACTTATTTATAAATATTAAAATACATATTATTGTATAATTCTTTGGAGACTTAAGGAAGGTCTAAAATTTTTATGATTTAATTGCATAATTGAGTGTTGTCTTATTAAATTGAAGAGATCGTTTATTATAAAAATTAAGAACTTCTTTTCTGATATTTACCTTTGATGGAAGGTGTAGAGAGGGGAGGACATCCTATCATACTTACAAATATATTAAATTAAGTTACGATCATATAAGAAGAGAGTGGTTCCTGATATTAATTTAATGGTGGTTATTTTTTTCTTGACTATTTTATTTTTAATTGAAGATGTTGATGAAATAGACTTTCATAAAAGAAATAAACTTTCTTTTATAAAAGTGACCATCAACTTTGAGATAAAAAGTTTGATGGAGTAAATAGTTTTCCTTTTATAGAACCAATGTGTATGAATTTCCCATTAAAAAAAAGTAAAGGAAATTACTGACATTCTAATATGCTACTAATAATAAAGAAAGATGATAAGATAGTGATATATAAAGAAGCCCTTTTAGAGATCCAACAATAATGCAAGTCTTAGAGAAAACAACTATGCATAGGTTGTGTCTTAAGCTAAAGCCCTACTTAATCAAAAGTCTCTCCAATAAACTTTATTACAAATAAATGCTCTATTTATTTCTATGCAAGAAGGTAAACTAATTAAATCACATTTGAATTAGTTTAATTCAATTATTTATGATTAGAGAAATACTAATGTAACTATTTATAATGAGGAGCAAGCTTTGCTATTTTTGTGCTCTTTACCTTCTTCAATAAAAACTTTCTAATGTCATATCATATGAGAAATATATATTTATCTTAAAGAACATGAAAATATACTTTTATTATAAGATTTAATTTATGTGTGAGGTTGTAAATAAAGAAAAGTATGTTGTGGGATAATTTATTTTGGGGATGCTCATAATGAATGGGGTTTGTCTCTAAATCTATTGGCAAGAATAGAAGTAATATCATATCAAGAGAAATTATTTGGTGTTAAATAGATAAGACCTATTATAAATCCAAAAGTTTGCTCAAAGATTTGATATAATCTCTTACACATGCATATCAGTCATAAGAATTACTAATTTGAACCTCCATTAGAATATTTGTATCACATTAGTAAGAATATTTTCAAAAAAAAAAATATGCCTTGAAGGATCCTCTTGGGAATGCTGCTAGTGGATTTCTCTCAAAAATCCATCCTGGGGAGCATTGGCGGATTTAGGGGGGGTGCCCCCCCCCCCCGCCCAAAAAAAAAAAATTTCATATAACATCAAGCAATCATTAAAGGAAATAAAATTTTTTTTCACTGGCTCTCTCTCCTCTCTACTCTCTCTCTCTCTCTCTCTCTTTACTTTTTCTTTTGTTATTGCCCGGCAACCATTTGTTATTTTGTACTTGCTACTAGTTATAGGCTTATAGCTCTCTTTCATCTCTATCTATCTCTCTCTCTCTCTCTCTCTCTCTCTCTCTCTCTCTCTCTCTCTCTCTCTCTCTCTCTACCTCTCTCTCTCTCCCATGAGGGTGAGATGATTTTAAAATTTTTTATTTATTTTTCATTATCTCTCTTATAAGATTAGCTATTTTTTTGTTAATTTTATTAGATCATTTAAAATCTTTTTTTTTATTTATATTTCTCTCTTTATTTATATGTTTTCCCATTTTAATCAGTTATCTTCACATTACTAGTTTTCTTAAAATTAAAAATTTCATCAATTTTTTAATTATTTTAAAATCTCTAAATTCTCTTTTATAGGAAGTTTATATAATTAAAGCTAACAAATAACACTAGAGAAAGATTAAAAATTTGTGCCCCCGCAGATAAATAATCCTGGCTCTGCCACTTTTCGAGAGCCGCATGGTACCTTCTCTCAATAAAACCCTTTTAGTAGTATTTGCAATCATTTTGCTAGGCTCATTAACCCTCTTAAGCTGTTTATCTTAACAAGCACACTCCCAACATAACATCTAATAACATTCATTATAAATCTGACATACTTTAAAGCACCATATAGTTTGAGGACCATACACATTTATTATGGAGTACCACTCTTAAGGCACGTGCAAGAGCACATGCCATGCAATAACTATCATATAAAGGAGAACACACTTCACCAATCTATCTATAACTCCTAAAGGACTTGATGTGTCATAAAATATTTCCTGACTATTATTATTCTTCTTCGATTATGGATTAAATTGTTACACCATTAATAACTCGCATGTTGTCACATCCTGTCTTGCTCACAATTTCAAATTAAAAACTCTCTTATACAGTGGCACGCACATGCGTGCACACACACACATATACACCAAGCACATTACTACTTCATTAAGGTGCCACATTATCTATATATTGCTGCCATTTAGGCTCTATAAGATCATCATCATCACAATATGCATGCCATTTCATTTAGAATAATTAATACACCAACATTGGAATAATTAAAGGTTATTGATCCTAAATTTCTCATTCAGCTATCAATTATTTTGTTATGCATTTTGCAGCCTTATCTAAGATTCTACTTTTTACCTTTTCTCAAGCTTTCAATAAGATGACCAAGGTTGGTAATTGCATTGATAACTCTTTTGAAGCTCATCAAAGTCTTCCACTAGATCTTTAACTTTCTATAAAAGGCTTGAGTGATGCCACAACTTTTTCTTATTTGTCACCTCCCATATGATGTAATTATTATATACTATATTTTCATCTCAAATATAACCTCTTATTGTATTTCAACTTTTGCTCATCTCAAAGTTATCATGAAAGTTCCTAAGAGCTCAATAATGTCTCAATTGTGTGTTGTTAACAACATTGCACATATTTTCTCTTAGTTATTTGGAAAGTGGATGTAAGACTTAGATCAAAAAATTATAAATCTCTATATAATTCCTTTATGTATATTTTCTCTTTATGTCTCATCATAAACTAACTACAATATAATATATTTCTAGTATATCTCATCTAAATGCATAAATTTGTGTGTCCTCTCAAACCTCTCTTAAAAAAAAAGTTTTCACCATTACCATTAGCTATTAGGCAAACACCAATAAGAGGGCATGTTAGTGGATGTGTGTAGAATAGTTCATCTTGGCATCTATCTTCAAGGGTACATGATGATAGGACTTGTTAAGAGTTTAATTTATATAAGATATATAGCTAAAATGAGGATGAGTTTGATATCCTAAGTGATATAAGGTAGAAGTACTCTGATAATATCATAGTCCTTAGTGTTTGTGAGTTTATATTGATTATTATGAAAAATATAAAGATATAAAAGGCTCTATATATTATAAATAAATTTATAATTTTGATAGTTTATTTAGTTATATCTTCTCCTATGTTTGAAATTCATAATTTGAGAAAATATATTGATGTTAGTTTATAGGCTATGAAAAAGTTCAAAAATAAAGTCAAGCATGGGACTATTAAAAGACTTTAGATGATTGAATGGATCATGTTTAAGTTGCATAATGATTATGGTGAGAAGACACCTATATAAAGGTAAGAAAATTAACATGTGTACTATCAGTTTCATTGGATGCACTTCTGCATGCAAGTCCTTTATAGGTGTATAAGTTATGAATCATCTTGGCCTAATAGTATTAAGTGATGTTAACCCCTAGGGCCTTGAGATTTTATAATGCTCTTCTTGAATATGTTTCAAAAAGAGGGTAAGATTTTATCATTCTTGATATACATAAGATAATTATTAATTCAACTTAATTTATTTTAAATTTTGGAACATCACACAAAACATTAAATTTATGTTGTGTAGCATGAAACCTATTATACATTGAATAATCCTATATAGATCCAAAGGCTATGATTTTACATTAAACTAGGACTCCATCATATTGATATGCATGAATAACTCTAGGATCAATAAATCATGCTTCTTTGGAATAATATGCTAAGATAATTATACACTTTTGGAATAATACTACTTCTGAGATTCATAAATCCCTTTCGTAGGGTGTGTTTAGGTTATTCTAAGAAAGGAGGCTTCTTTATAAGTTAATGTCATTCTAGTCTAGCTACTAATAGACGATGTGCAAAAAAGATAGAATTTCCAAGAAAACAAATATCTAGTTGGCAAGTTGAGGTGCTTCTTGTTAGGGGAAGAAGGAAGAAGAGAGGTCAATGGAAAAAAATAAGAGATTCACATCATTTGAAAAAGAGATACCATGGCTATATATATATAGAGTAAAGTTGTATGCTGCAAAGTATTTTTAATAGATAAATTAAGCATTGATATTCTTATATTGTATGAAGGAGAATGAAATAAGATATGCAAGCTGATTGGATAGTCACTAAAAAATAGGGTAAATGATTGAAGATATAGAGAAATATTTTTCTTATTAATCTCATTTATTTTATATATAGAGAAGCAGAGTTTGATAAAAAATTAATTTAAAGCTAGAGGTGGAGAACCTCATTGATGAAGCACCTTTAATTTCTCCAACTAAACTAATAACATAAGATGATCTGGATTTTTTTTCTTTATTGAGATTTCACTACTCACTAAACATCAAGCTCTCCCATATGTGACCACTACTCCAAAGAAGATTTAAATAATAATTTCTTATGCAAATGAGGCTAATACAAGATCAGTAAGTTCACCATTTTTTTCAGATATAGATAATGATGTGGTGTTTTATAGTTTGCCAAAACTAAGTTTTTAGAATTGAGCCACATTATCATGGATTGTGTATAACAGCGTTCTAAAGCTTTAATTGAACTAAAATACTATTTTCATATGTCAAAAAAAATTTTGAATTAATAAAAATTACTACATTTTAAAATTACCTAGTGAAAAATCTAGAATAAATATTCAAAATGACTAGAATAGTTGTATCGATAACATGTCACAAGTTACACGAATGAAAGTTACCAGAATTCGAGAAAATTACATTATTGTTAAACCAAACCATAATTTTGATCAAAAAATTAAAAAAAACTCTAGATTATTAAAAATTAAGATAGGCAAAATGTGACCTACCTCGTCCCGAATAAGTTTTTCAACTAGGCCTACAGCTGAAAATGACCCGAAGTAGTCCAAAATGGAGTTTCTCTTACTAGAAAATATGCATACTCTCTCTATCACACTCTTGGATCTATATTGGAAGAATTACAGATTTTTATTTAATCATTTAACTAGAACTTATTAATGAACAGCAAAAAAATATGATTGAATTTTATCTAGAACTGCTGTTATAAAAATTAAGCATGTTGTCCGGAGTTTCATATCATAGGATCTTTATCCTTTCCTAAAAATATGTAAAAGTACATAATGAGTAAATAGCCCAGCACGTAACTAAATCTTACAACTAAAATTAATGCAACATAAAAGAAAATAATATGCTATAAATCATATAAAAAATATATGCATCAATGTCTATAATGATTATCTGTATCAATTTATTCTTTTATAGTTCATCACATCTCAATCTATTACATTATCAATACTCATTTTAAGTTTAAATTTTAATTTAAAACTGCTCAAAAATTTCACTACTTGGGGTCTCCAAACTCTAAGCAATGAAAGTTCATGTTTCCATGAGCCTATGTTTCAAATTTTATTAAATTTTGATGAGTATTTTGAAAGTTATGAGTATTTCAATTTTCTAGTTCATTTTGAACTAAAACAGCCTTGATCGATCTCGGCCGTCCGATTTTCTATCTTTCTCGATCGGATGGCTCGGGGTTAGTAATGGTGTGGATAGGTGGTTAATAAATAGCACTTTGCATGTCAAAATGCCACACGCCGCCGCCGTTTTGGCGTCGATCATTGCCAATGATTGGCGCTGGTTATTAATGGACTTAAAAATTTTTAAAAAAGTCATAACTTTCAAAATTCATAGTAAATTCATTTCTCCACCAAATTAAATTTTTTTGGGCTCGTTGGAAAGATAATTACCCTAGTATTTATTAAAATTAATTTTGAGTTGATTAGATTACTGGATTGTGAGATATTTCTATTTCTTTGAAATCGGTTTTTTTGTGATTTTCTTACAATCCAGTGGTCAATTGTGCCCCAAATTTTGGTGGAAGGTATTTGGGTATCTTAGGCATGCACTATAATTTTCTTAGGTTTAGATACCCATTGAATTGCTGTGATGTGAATTTTTAAGGTAATGGGTCTGTTTTGGATCCAAAACTTTGAAAATTCATAACTCCATTTTTCTATAGAATTGGGCTGCATAACTTTTGTGGTGTGATTGCATATGTATAAGGGTTAGACAAACCAAATTTCAAGCCTATTTGAACAGTAGAAACACCTAGGAAAAATAATTAAGGAAAAGTCTAGAAAACTTAAAAAATTCTTAGGGGATTCTACACACACCCAATAGGGGTGAAACTTGAACATAGAAAACTTAGTGGTATAATGAATCTTAGGTTTAAATTTCATTGAATTTAGAGGTCATTAGGTTAGAAAATTAATTACCTAAAGTTTCAGCCCTTTTAAGGACCCAAAAAATTCAAAAAAATATAATAAATTAAAATTAAGTCAAAAAAACACAAATAATATCTCAAATTGACCAGAACTCAGTCCTCTACCTAGGAAAAATAAAAACCCCTTGACTAGACTCCTAATTCAACGTTAATTTGACTTTTAGTGAAAATCAACAATTAATTGAATTAATTAATTAAAAATCATTAAAAATCCAAAATAATTTCCAAACACTTGGAGACACTCCCATGGGTCATTCCTAGCATTTGGGATTGATTCCATGCAGTTTGATATGAGTTTGGATCAAAATGATCAAAACCTTCCTAATTAGGCAATTTTAAAAATTCAATAATTAGTGAAACTTTGAAAATACATAACTAATTACAGAAAAATTCAAATTGAACAAAATTAGTGTCAATCAACTCCAATTAAGGTCTAGTATTTTATAAGAATGTCAAACCTCCAAAATCTGGTCAAAGTCAAAAAGTCAACCTTTTGGTCAACCGTAGTTCAAATCAAGGCCCGAACTTCAAAAAATCATAACTTTTCATAGAAAACTCCAAACTGAGTGTGCTAACAGTCTAATAACTCATCATAATGTCTAATATTTATTAAAAATCTGAGACTTATAATATTAATTTTAATTTAAAAAGTTAACTTTTGGCCCCCTTAATTAACATAATTAAATAATTCCAATAATTTCTAAAAATCCAATAATTCATTAAAATTTCAGAAAACTTTAATTTGATTAATAAAAAATACTCAACCATTACTTAAATACACAACAACCACTCCAAAGATGAAGTTTATTGGATGGACTACTCCGGGCTGCGGGGCTAAGTGTCCTAAGGAGGCCTAGTTGCTCTAGCCTGGTGGCACAACACCACGAATGAATTCAATGGAGTGTTAAACATCAAAATTAAGTTACTTTTGATTACTTAATTAAGTTAAAACCCTTAATTCAACTACATCAATAAGATTTTTAGGATTAACTACTCTGGGCTGCGGGGCTAAGTGTCCTAAGGTGGCCTGGTTCCTCGAGCCTGGTGGCACAACACCACGAACCTGTTGATGAAAAATATAAAATAATTTAACTTTTAAAATCAGTAACTAACTAACTTAATTAATATTAATTGATCCTTAATTTTTAATAAACTAAATCAACTTAATCAACCCCGATTACTATTGGATAATCCAGGCCTACGAGGCTATTAACTTAACCCCAAGGAAGGTGAAATAAGCTTCATAGCCTCAGTGAGCAATAAATGTAGCAATCATTTAATAATTAAAATGCATTTAAATCAAACTTTAACTCATTAATACTTAAACTCGAACATAGAGTTCCCTTTTAGCCTTTAACAAACTCAAAATATTAAACAACTTCAACAGATTACCCAGCTTAGGATCTACTCCAGCCACACGACCTACTACACACACTTTAGATGGTTTTTTAGGACAACTGACTCTAGATCTGAGTTTTCATTATATTTTGTGATTCAAATTGATTGATATGTTTATTTATTTTTACTGCACTCTGTGAATTGATGTGATGGATGACTAGATTACCCTTAGGTTAGGAATGATCTGGATACTCACTGAATTTTCTGCAAGTGGACACGCTCATGTAGGGTAATAAAGGGTGCTAAATAAATAATAAAAATAAATGCTACAGGTGCTTCAGCTGCTTAGCCCCCAAATAAAAAGAGCATGGTCAAGTGTGTTTACTTTTATATGCACATATATATAACTACTTAGAATGTATTTTAATATTTAAATGCTTAGGATAACCCTGTAGGAGAGTCTAGAGTTTTTTATTTTTATATTTATGTAATTCATTTGAGTATTGAGTTGTGAAAGTAGCACTTTGAATTTGGGATACATAGATCCAAAGGTTAGATTCCAAAGAGGAAAGGATACCCCTCTAGAGGATAGTCCTTATCCATTTGGAACTTCAAATTTGGATCACTTTACTACCCAAAGTGGAAAGAGTAACCTTCCCCTTAAGGGAAGAGTTCTCTTTTCCATTTGAGTATCCAGTCACAAAGTATCCAAGGAGCTCGAAGAGGAGAAGACCAAGAAGTTGAAGATAAAGAGTATCTCACTCAAAGTCACTTGCATCTGTATTAGGATTAGAATCCAGGTTATTATTAGTGGTGCTCGGCCACTTTTAATTTATGTAAATCTGGGTTGTAATAAGCAAGGCAATTTACCTATGGATATTTATTTAATTAATTTGATTATTTAATATGTTTGATTTAATTTGATTGCGTATAGGATTGCCTGTTTTTTCTAGTTTTTTTTTTGCATTTGCATGTCGCTTTTGTTTTAGCCTGGATACGCGGAGGCTCATGAGGACACGAAAAATTCTTCTACTTAAACTTTAATAAAAAATTTATGATAACATAAAAACTCTAATGCTTTTAAGAAGTAAGCCCGGGATCACCGGGAGTTCTCATTTCATAATTGCTGCATTATTCTTTTTCTTTGTTAGGCACCTCCCCGCCTGCGGGTTCTGACAGACCACCTGGCCTATGAGGGTGCAGTTCTGTCCAAGGGGATCTGTGCATCTTTAGGACAAAATCTATTTTTAAGCCTTTTTAAAACTACTTCATCCCATTTTATGCATTTTAATCGAGTCAATCAGCATGCATCGCATTAGAAATCAATTAAAAAATATGTGTAAATCTTTAATTGCATTTTTAGTCTAAGCATTTTACCTAATATAAGTCAAGGGGTCAATTAGGAGCCTATTCTAGATGTCGACCCCAACTCTTTTAACCAATCTTAAACAATGTCCCTGATCACTCTACATCAAAAGACCGGACTCATAGTTTTGAAGCGCTTAGGTGGGTTAGCTGGCTCCCCAATCCAGGCCGGGGTAAGTCCAGGTTTTGCACTGCATTAGTTAGGTTCGAACTACTGTGTTCCAGTGTCCAAATTTAGAGTTAGGATTCGGGGCAGATTTCTTTTTGAGTTATAAGACCCCAACCTCCGGGGATTATAATCCTAAATTTCTAATAAAATACTCAACTAAAATTAAATCTTCTCTCAATCCAGAATTTAAAGCCCAACACCTAGCTTAGGTTGGGATATTTCTGAATTATTTTCAGAATCCTAAAGTGTCCCCTACTCTTCTTCCTTTGATTCCAAAATAAGTGTTCAATCTCGCTCCTATCCCATTTGAAATTTCAATTTCATCTCTTTGATATCATTCCTAAAAAATCTCTAAATAAAATTTCTGCCATTATTTTAATCGAGAGTTTTTGTAGGAGACTCCGGTCTCCTACGTTATAATTAACTACGAGGGCTTGCGCTCGTAGGAGATTTAGAACCCACATCTGATTTTTTTAAAACTAATTTTTAAAACTCAATTAGTCCTCTTTGGAAAAGTTAAATTACTAACGATCGTTATCGTTATGTTCGAACGATTATTAACAAATGATATCTTCTCCCTTCGGGGAGATATATCTTTTGTTAAAATGATTTTAAATATGAAATTAATGATCACTTCCCTTGATTATCGTAGCTTGATATTTGACTGAACTTTATTTTGACCCTTTGGGGTCATACAAAGTTCTCTCTTAAATCTGGTTATGATATTCAAAATAGAATTTATAGTTTTAAATCTGAATCCCATCCTGAAATTTTATTTTCACCTCCCGAGGTGGTATACTTTTTTTGATGGGATGTTCAATTTTAGAATTGAAAATTTTAACATCAATTTAAATTTTCTACAGAAGACTAAATTTTTCAAAACCCGCTTTCCAACTACTAACAGGTATCACGTGGAGTTATCATATCATGTATATGATATCATTCTGTATTTCATTTAAAATATAATAAAATCATATCAAATCATCAAAATGATCAAATCTATAACATATACAAACTTGCACGATGAAAGCTTATAAAATCAGGAGATAATGTAATATTTGTAGATTTATGAGAGAAAAAATTCATAGAAATTAAAATTATCAAAAACAGAAGTAAGAGATTAATCAATTTCAACGAATAGAATAAAATCTGTAATATGAATAGCTAACAAATATGATCCAAAAGAACTTTCTCTCTCCTCTCTCTTCTTCCCCTCCTCCAATTTCTTCCTGACCAAGCAACCAAGTGAGGGAGTCAATGGGGGTGAGAAAAGGATGTATATTGTTCATCGCCTAGCGCCACAGCACTCACCAAATCAGCGCCAAAGCGCTCTGCTTTAGAATTTTTATATTTTCAAATAAATTTATTTCACATATTTGAGTTATTACACTCTCACTAGGCAGCTGCTCAAACAGAATGGATTGGGTGGAAGTCCATTTGGATATTTTTGAGTGCCAAAACTGGTCCACACTAAGGTGTCACTATTCTAACGCCATGGCGCTAGTTCATTTTACAAATTCCCAAGATTACAACACCAAGGCGCTAGAAAACACAGCAATATGGCGCTTCAGTGGAAAATTCAAGATTTCACAAACAAGTATTCAGACCCCTAGAACCCACTTTAGAAGACATGCAGACCTCTTTCATTCACACAGATCAATCTCACACACATTTAAGAGAGTTAAAATGTAGAAATTCAACAAGATACATGACTTCTGGCTGGTTCAGACTGGTTTAAATAGTACTATGATCCTGAAGGTCTAATAGTTGCACTATATGAAAGTTGCGAATTTTCGGCGGAGAATTCTGAAGTTTCCAGTGGATTTCAAAAATTTTCGGCGGATTTCCGATGAAAATGTCTTCGACGGTAAATCGAGCGTCGAAAAATTTTTCCGTTGCACAAAATCCATCGAAAATTTTTTTCCGGCGGAAAAGATTCGTCGAAATGAATAAAAACGATTTTTAAAATTAAAACGGGACCTAGAGCCTGCAGCCCAGCGTGCCCAGACCCGCACCCAGTGCTCGCCCAGCCCCTCCCAGGGCCCGCAGCCCGCCCCCACGGGCGGGCCCAGGGCCCGCTGCCCGTGCCCAGCGGGCGCCCAGAGCCAGCTCCTGCGCAACCCGCGCGCCTGTCCGCCTTGAGAATCGAACCTGGGACCTCCCCCACGCACCCGCCCACGCACCTGTCTCCCAAACCACTCCTGCAAATGTGTTTAAGAGGATAAATTATTTTATTTATATTAAAACTGATAGAATATTATAATTAAAACTAAATAATTTAAGTTTATTATTTTAATTGATAATCAAAATAAGTTATATTTTCAGGAATTTTTATATTCCGTCAGAAACTCTGTCGGAAATACATCCGCCGGAAAAGCTGCTTAAAAATTATTGGAAATATTTCTAAATTATCCGTCGGAAATCCACCGGAAATCCGCCGGAAATTCCGCCGGTAATGAGAGATTTTCTTGTAGTGTTGTAATGAGGTGTATCTCCTGGCTTCCAAAGTTTATAAAAGAGTTGAACTTTTTAGGACCTTAGAAATAAATTTTAAGAAACCACCCAAAATATCTTATCATGAGAATAAAGTCGACTTTGAGATATGTAATTCCTATTATTTTCATATATTATAGATATTACTTGACTCCATTGTAGCTGAATTTATTGTGTTATATTTGTTGGTAGCTCTCTTTTTCATCTACCATGCTAGAACCTATCCAACCCCCCTACTGATCATTATTCAACCCATGTTTGATTGAATATATTGAATTTGCTAAGGTTTGTGTGTTGTGATTGCTTTATAAATTTGTTGTGTTATGTCTGCAGTGATTGCTCTCTAAATTTGTTGTATTATATTGAACAATGAATGAACCTTATTTAAACTTATAATTTAACCCTTTTATTAATTTTTGTAACAATATTGTATTCAAACTATGTTCGACCTTTGATCAAAAAATAATTTGAATGAGAATAATTAATGTTCGAATAGTATTACAAAAATGTTATTGCCTGTTTCCACAATCTTAATCAAATTTTGCTTGAACTTTATTGGAATGTTATTTGAATCAATTTTGTCCATGACGTCCTTAAAATTGTAGTTTGTGGTTTAAAGCAAGGATATTTTGTTCTCTACGAAACTTTCGGCATATTTTCACAAGAAACAAAACATTGAATATTTTTCTCCAATTTCGAACATTATATTATAGAGCATATAAGATCAAATTTCTATCTAAATTTAGGTTAATTTTCTCTCTCTCTCTCTCACACACACACACAAACCTAATTTTGTCGACAAGTCATTCTTTTGGACATTTTAAGCAGTTGAAAAAAATACAAAAAAAACTGATGTCAGATAAAACAGAAAATGTCATAAAATCCCATCTTAATTTCTCCATTTCATTTTAATTTATATTTTAAAATTATTAATTTACACATCAAGATATAATATTTATGCATAATTTATATTATTTATATCTGGAAAAGTAGAAATTTACTTAAAAAAATTGAAATCATTAATATTGTTATCAAAAAAACACAAATGCACATGCTAATGATTTGTTAAACTCTTAAAATATTATTTCTCATTAAAAATAATTTAAAAAAACCCACTGAAAATAATAGGCTATTAATGATTCATCAAATAATGGGTCAATTTAAAAAAT
The DNA here is from genome assembly GCA_019925795.1 of Dendrobium chrysotoxum. NCBI lineage: Eukaryota > Viridiplantae > Streptophyta > Magnoliopsida > Asparagales > Orchidaceae > Dendrobium > Dendrobium chrysotoxum. The sequence goes on from CM034312.1 coordinate 84,082,015, forward strand.
AATAATAATCAATTCATAATTTCAAAAAGTTTTAATGATTTGACAAACTGAATTAGCAGGAAGGAGATAGTTAATACATCCAAATAGATTTGTTATGCATCATTTATATTTTATATCAAGCTGAATTGAATAAGATTTAAAAAATAAATAAATAACTTTAGTCATAAATAATTAATCAAATATATAGATGTGTATGCTCATGAATTGTGAATCTATGAAATATTATTTCTCATTTATATTAATTAAATAGAATCCTTCTTCCCTATTAAGCCAACTTCACATCAAATAAGATTATATTATATTATAGCTGGTGAAGATAATTGGTTTATTTTTTAAAGATTAATTACATTTGTCACTCGATGGGGCCACTGATCACTCAGCCACTCATCATTTGACAAGCCAGCTTGCTACTCATCATAGGTCATTTGGCAGGCTCACTTGTAACTTAGTGGACCCGATCATAAGATTCACTATACAAGTCATTGACTAGTGACTGCCTACATGTCAATTTTTCATGTAAATTTTTATATTTCATGACTGCAAGCCTTATGCAAATGAATATATTTCTTGTTATAGATTTTTTGTAGCCTCGGAATACTATAAATAGATGGACATAATGCAATGCCAAGGTAGGAGGATGCTATTTGGGATCACTTTGATTCTATAATAAAATCCTTAGAATCTCTCTCTCCCTCTTTTCACTTTTTTTTTTCTATCTATTGTTATGCTATTGAGCCTTGTAAGTGTTGAAAGTAAAGTCCTAATGTTGCTATGGATAAAATTAGATACAACATCTTGAAAAGTGCAGTAAGCATAGACTGATGTCAAGGATCAGAAATCCAGTGTTACAAGAAGCAGAGCAATAAAGTGGAGGAGTTTGCAAATACTCATGGAAATCATCATTGGAATTCAATAAAGACTCGTTGGGCCTAATCATTAGGCCCACCTCGTCTCACATATTCAACTTTCAATAATGATATTTCAACATAGCAATACTTTATCTAATACCAACATTGCTCGATTACACAACCGTCATGTGATGTATTGATCAACCTATTTCTTAAACTCACCAAATTAACACTTATCAATGAATTGAAAGAATCATCTAGTTTAGAACACCATTTACAAATCATCAACATTGACCATGATTTTTGATTAAATCTTTATTAGCAACAATCTTAGAAGTTGTAGACACCATATATATTAATCAAATGATAACTTTTTTAGGCATGATGGTTCATTATGTTGTCCTTATGTCCCTAATTGGAATATCAAGTAAGTTGATGGGTTTATTAGTGATTTTATGATTTATATGTCACTAGAAAATTCATTCATTCTAACACGAATCTTGAAGTAAGTATTTGAATAAAAAAATTATAGAATTAAATTTATGATCATATGAATTCTATTTTTAGCAAAAACATGGTTGAAATAAAAACTTTAGACATATGATGTCAATGATTCCAAAATTTACTTAATCCAAGTTGAATTGAATCAAAATTAGACACTTGAAAGTATAGTTGAAAAATTCACAATAATATTTGAGGAACAAAATAAATGTACCTTATTAATTTGCTTACAACCCAAATGAGTGTCTTGATGAGAGGAGCACAACGAGTATAAGATTGTTTAATTCCAATATCACTAAGTCATTAAGATATTTAAAAACATAATTTGATCAAGGTAATCATCAAGAACTGTTGAATGAAGTGTTATGATTCCCATTTGAAATGACTAGATTGCTCCATTCATAAAATATATAAATAAATCCCACATGTATGCATTTGAAGGTGATGTGAGGAGGCCACAATAGAATTTTAGAGATGGAAAAATAGAGCTTTGTTTACTAGCACTCGACGCCTACCATCGACATCAAGATTGATGTCCAACAATGCCAACAAGGTTGATAGTCATCATCATCGTTAACAAGTTAGATATGCACCAATGCCAATAAAGTTGATGCATGTAAGGCACAGTAAGCCTAATGCATTTAATCAACACCAAGCTTAAAGCTTCTTGTCGGCATTAGGGTTGATGTCCATTTTCAGCACGAAGGTGGGTACTCAATCAAAATCGAGGTCGAAACCCACCATTTCGACCATTGTTTATATATGCCATCACTATGAGCATCAATAATGCTCATCATTGCCAACAAGGTTGATGCTCATTATCGCCAACAACACTAACTCTCATTTTTGAATCTAATGTTAGCCTTTGTAATCAATACTAAGGCCGATACACACTGTCAAAATAAAGGTCAATGCTTACAATCGACACCAAAGTTGATGACTGTTGTCACCACTAACACAAAAATATGTCATCTCCATCAAGATCAACACCCGTCATTGACACACCAACACCCACTATCAACACTAATGTTTATGTTCATCATCAATAACAAGTTAGATGCTTGCCATATCAAATGTTGATGCCCTCTATCTTTACAAGGCTCATTATCTCCATTTGATTGATGATATCCCCTCCAATAAAGAAAATGCTCAAACATATCATCAATAATCTTTTGATGACAACATAAATGCCTCATGGCTCATCTTACTTTCATGATGAAATTCATCTTTCATAATTCATATATACTACTACATTGTATCAATGTCTTCTTCCATTCAAAAAATATAAATTTTATCCAACTTAATATATTATTATATAAAAGAGATAAATTTTAGAACACTTATGCAACTTAGGCTTCGTTTGGGACTGTTTTTTTATTACTTCTTAAAGCAGCTTTTTAGTGCAAAAATAAAAAATTTTGTACTTGAAAACTGCTTTAAGAAGCAATAAGAAAACCGTCCCAAACGAAACCTTAATTAGAGTAAATCAACAATAAGACAATAATCATACATTAGGAGGGTTTAACATTTAAATCTCTATCGACAATTCTGCATCCTTTAATTAGAATAATCCCAATCGGAAGCTTCCTCTCAGTCACAAATCCAATTTTTTTCATTTTTTTTTTAAATTTCTGAAAAGGATTTAAAGGAAGAATTATTTATTTTTAAAACAATTTTAATTAAAAATTTAACGATTTGCTAATCCAAAATTAGTGAAAAATTGGCTAAGTTTCTTATTGGGTTTGAATTAACTTGACGTGCAGGTTTGAAAGCATTTTTAAATAAACGAAATAATATTTTCTTTATTCATTGGCAGGCGCTTAACTAATTAAAGTTATTATTTTAGGTTAATTTTTAATTAGGAGTATTGTTTAACTGTAATTAAGTAAAAGAAATTTGATTAAAATCTTATTTTAAAATATGCAAAAAAAAAGTTTATTTTTTTTAGATGAAAGAAAATAATAAAAATTTGCATTTCAATGCTAATTTTTTATATAACAAAAAAAATTGATATAGAATATAAGTGTAGAGTTTTTTTTTATTTTTATTTTGAATGTAGAATCAATTAATATTTTTAGAATAATTTAAAAAAAATTGTAAATTTAAAATATTTCTAAATATTTATTAATTAATTATACTTAATATATTTAGATATTTTTTATGGGCCAATCTCTCATCTTTTCGTATTATCCAACATAAAGTAGTATTAAATAAAAATATGTTATTTAATATTTTTATTAATTTAAATATGAATTTTTGAGTTGAAATAAGTTAAATTAGGTTAAAGTAGATTAATTTTGGATTAGACTTTTTTAATAAGACAACGTAGGTCTAGATCTACATTGTCTTTTTAATAAAGTTTAATCCAAAATTAAGTGAGCCGAGCTAGCTCGCCTAATATAGTCTAATCCACAATTAAGTGAGCCAAGCCGGCTCGCAAAATAATTTAGAGTTGCAGATGTATCTGACATTGATTACTAAATGTAAACAAAATTATTCAAATATTATGCCTTATTTACGTCGTCATTATGACGCCTTAATTAAGGGCTTACATCCTCATTAGAATCCATTAATCACCCACTTGCGTATAGCCAGATAGCATCCAATCACGTTAGTCACTATTGGCCTTGAATTAGAAGCACTGATTAAACGCAGCTCACTTTGATCTGTTTATAGGGAGTTTTGGCTATCAACCAAGAGGTTTTGAATTCGAGTCTCACGTGTGTGGTGTGTGTGTGAGTTTGTCTTATTTGACCTAAATGTTCCCCCAAAAAAAGAATATGAATTAAATGCAATTAAGCAAAAGGTGCATAAATCAAAGTCTAATTTAAAAAGGAGCAAAAACACAAAATGAGATTATGTTTTGTGGTGAAAATGCAAATCCTTTTTTTTCGGGGTGCAATTCCACAATAGGACAATAATCATACATTAGGAGTAATTAAGATTTGATTTTAGAATTATCTTCTTAATTAGTAGAATGATAGTTTCATTATTATTTTAGTTATGCATAATTTTTTAAAATTAATATATTATTAATGTTAGTTTCTATCATTTCAAAATATAATTATGCTTTAATTTTTGGATTATATCTCCTAAACAAATTCTAGCTATTTATATAATCCTGCAGATGTCTTTATAATTGAGAATTTGTTATTTATTTTATTTTAATTTAATGAAAGGCGTCACAATTTAATGGCACAAAATAAAATTTTGTCACTAATTAGTTATTTATCGACAATAATTTTATTATTTTTTAAGACATATGCAGTGTTATATAAATAGATTGTCATAGGAATCAGTAGCAAACTACTTTCTTTTTATTTTTCTCTTACCCCGGTTGTCACCTTTGTGACAAAAAGCTTTTTTTAAGGAATTGGCTAACATTTAAATTTTTCATTTCATCCACCAGATCATCCAATTCATCCTCAAAAGCCCCGCAAGGCGAGGAAGCAGCCTCATCCATGTCGTCAAAATGATCCAAAGAGGGAGACATCAAGTTCAACGACAATTGAGCTTTCAGATCTGCATTTGAAATTAGAGATATCGGTACATCTATGACGGATTCAAAATCAATAGATTTTGCAGTGTTAGGCGATAACTCCTCAAAAGAAGAACGTGGCGACTTATCATGAACATTACTAGAAGACTCATTCAGCATCGCCAAATTAACAAGGTAAAAATCCTTCTCAACAACAATAGGCGAAGCAGGAGTCTGACAATTAGTATTAATAGATGGCATGTTATTAAGTACCAAATTCTCAGTATGATCCTTAACTGACACAGAAACACCATAATCCTCAAGACACAAAACATCAGGATCGGACAAATGTCCCACCCGAGCAGAAGGTAGAAGCAAAGATTCATTTTCCACAAGGCCCATAGCAGCAACCTCTGCATTAACATCCAAAGTTAAATCAACACAACCATTTTCTTGGACATTATCATACACCTCATTAGTAAGCCTAACATCCACATTAACAGTAGGATTAAGTGAGTGAGGCTCCAGCATACAAATAGCATTGTTCAGATTATCCTTAGACAAAGTAGGGTCCTTAAGTAAATGATGGTGAAGCCGTGTACATTCTTTTTTAGCATGACCTAAAGCTTTGCAATACTCATAATAGGATGGAAAGTCATCCATCACAATACTTTGAATATAACCAAATTTTTTCGGGCCAATCCAAACATTTTCAGGATAACGCTTCGTGATATTAAGCTCCACCAGCACCCTTGCAACGGAAGGACAGGAGCCCACCACAGTGGCAATATCAGTATGAAGAGGACGACCAAAAATGGAACCCAGGCCTTGAAGAATACCGGGAGCAAAAAAATGAGGACGTAAGTTCGGAAAAGAAATCCAAACCGAAACAATTGGGGACTCTTCCACAATATCCACAAAAGGAGACCACTTAGTCAGTTTCATAAAATAATTACTAACAAAATAGGATTGGTGGGCAAAAATTATGTAGTAATCCATATCACAACTTAATTTTATCAGAACATGACGTGAATCCAACAAGATGATAGAGAACTCAGCTGTCAGTTTCAAATTAAAGAAGAACCTCCTAATCAACTCCAAGGATGGATGGTGATTAGGGAAATAGCCTACAAGAGAGAAAGCAAATGGGGCAGCAAGTGCAAATACTTTCTCTTCGGAAATCCACAGCGAAGGCATCCCCCAAAAAGTGGAGGTTTTAATATCAGCAAAAGAAGGCGACGAAACATCCCCAGACAGGGCATCAAGAAAAGAGCTAGAGTTTGTTTTACTGTTCAAAAACTAGGGTCATCCAACTTAATATGATTTATCTTTATCCGCCGGGATGACGTCGACACAAACAACAATGCTTAGGAAAAACCAAAATCACTGGAAAACACCAGGAAAAAATCCATTAGGGGAAGAGAGAAACTTGCCTAAGCGGAACCATCGTCGAGCGACCCCGACAAACCCTAGCAACGTCTCCTATCTTGCATGAAAACTTTCCTATCCACAACTTCTGAGCGAAAGAGATGATCCTCAAGCGACCCCAGAAGGGGGAGGGCAAACCCAAGCAGAGCGTCTTGAGGAAACTAGAGTGGAAGAGATGATCGTCGAGTGACCCCTGAAGGGGGAAGGCGAACCCTAGCAGAGCATCGATCATGTAGATCACGCATTGGTGAGGGATTTTCTTCCCATAAGGTAATTTAAAAAAAGATGAAGTGATGTATCAATTTATTTCTTATATGATTTGATTGGATTAGTGCGTTGGGTGCAATATACATTAAAGTAATAATAAAAATATGAAAATCTTGAATTTAGTATAATAGAATTCAAAACTAAATTAAATTTAAGGAAATTAAGTGACTTTTTTTTTGCCATTGCATCAAAATAATTTAATTTAAATTATAAATAATTAATGATTTGAGAGAAAATAACTTAAAATGCTAAATTATAAACTTATAGCCTGTTATTTAATGAAATTTGGTTAAAACACTAAAATAAGGGGATTTTTGAAAAGTTACCAAGATAATTAGAAATATATATTTTATAGTCATCTTAGCCTATTTTTATGCTTAAAAAGTTGCTTTAGAAAACATTAAAAAGGCTGTCCCAAAGAAAGTCTAAGTAAAATAGCTTTATCCATCACTCACAAACATAGTATAATAATTTGCTTCATCACATCGTATGAATTGTATGTTAATACACAATCACTTTTTTTTTCTTTTCCCTCTGAGCTACATTCCCGTGTTAATACACAGTCACTTATTACCTTATGTAGAGCAAACATTTAGGCTTCGTTTGGGACAGCTTTAAACCATTGCTTTTTCTTTGCTTTCAAGATATTTTTGTCCTAAAAATCAGCTTTACAAAGCAGGAAGAAAGCTGTCCCAAACGAAGTCTTAATATTGTGTTTGATTTATTATTGCTTTCACTAATAGAATGTCATTTGATATCACCATACCTCTTGAGTAACTTAAGCTTCTTTTGGGATAGCTTTTTTACTGCTTTATAAAGTTATTACAGAGACAGCAAAATTTTAAAGCTGTTGTAGAAAGCGGCTTTTTAGTATAATTTTTTTTATGTTGCGAAAAAATAATGATCAAACAAAAATTATGATTGCAGTATGAAAATCAAAGCAATATGAAAGCTATCTCAAACAAAACCTTAGTTTTAGTGCATAAATTGTATAGGCAATAAAGTTGAGTTAATCAATTCACATTGAGGCTATAAATAACACACTAATTCGCTTGTTTGTATCATTTATCAATAATTTAGGATCAATTGTGTTGTGTCAATTTCAGGATTTAGATATTGGATTGCAAGTGTGCATAATCTAATATTTTAGAGAGTAACAATATTAAAATTATGATTAAAACTTGAGCACACTATGAATTAAACATTTCTTATTATGTAAAGCATTTTGCCTAAAGTTGTACTCCAATAGATAGTAAAATTGATTCAATTGCTTATACATATTGCCTCCATTGATCAATTCATTATCATAAACTTAACTTTCATTGAATGTTTTAGATTGTCGTATTTTTTCTAGCTTCTTTAATTACATTTGTAGTGGGAGTTCATAATAAAAAAATAATTTAAAAATAAATTTGAAGAGACCATCACACACCACATTCACAATCCTTCAGTTGAACTAATTATTGAAGTCTAAAATTATTCTTTCTACCATAACATAGTTCTTTCTCTGACTACAAAAAAAAATGTTTTATAGTATTAAAAATAGATTTTTTGAGGCAGCTTTAACCACCACAAAATGCTTGCAGCTATTTCAAAATCGTTGCAGGACCGTTGTGATTACTATCCGTTGTAAAGATATTTCGCAACAGTTTAGGAAACGCTAAGATTTAATAAAAGAAGTATAAGTCATAGTAGTGATTTTAAATGCCACTAATCTACGCACATAGTAGCAGCTTTAACCACCGCTATTATGGAGCTTTGGTGGCAGTTAAATATGTCTCTAACAGTTGTGGTTTAAATTGCTGCAAAAAATGTTTTATAGCAACGGTTTTTAACCCCTCGCTATCAAGTGTTGCAAAAAAATATTTAATTTTTGGTAGTGTCTCTCTTGCAACAACTTATGGGATTAACCAATTATCATTTTAATGTTTTAATTGCATTTTAAGTTTTATTTCATTAAACTTGCAAGATAATATAGCAAAATTATTTGAAAGAATATAGAATTCCTGCCTTGAAATTATAAAAAATAAAGTTATTCTCAATTGTCATACTTTTTATACACACTAAAACAAGATAAAAAAATCTATATTACTAATATATTTATCATTCATGACTATCACTTTTAAAAATTATTTGCAAGAAATTAGAAAATATGAAACTTCCGAAAAACAGTTTTTCATCACAAAAACTTTTGAAAAACAATCAGAAAATCGTAATAGCCAAATAAAATTATGATTACTTTTTAAAAAACAAAGTATGGAGAAAACTGTCCCAAATAGAACCTGAATTAATCCATATCTAATAATTGATTGATGATAAGTTTATGATCTCATAAATTTCACAGAAGTGGAGAGCATTTCTCTAATAAAGTACTATATAGGGTTGGGAGTTCCCAAGGGCCTTTACTTCGCTTTTGATGGTACTTATAAATGTGGATAGTAGACTATTGCTATATATATATTAAACAATTATATAAAATAATAAAATTAGATCTATTTACTTAGTTGGTTCAATATGATATAATATATATTTAAAAATGTTCAATTGGGTCACCCTACTAATATATATTAACAAATTATGCTAAAAAATGGGAATAAATTTGCAGCATTGATAATATGGATAAAATTTGTAAAGATTCATAAAATTTGATATTTATATCAACAATCTTATTTTTGCGTTTGGGTTCGTATGGAAAATGGTTTAGAAAGGATGTTAGTTTTTGGTCGTGATCTATGGCCAAAATGGCTTAGCCCAATGGGCCTTAAACATCAGCCCATTAGATAACTATTGCTTCGGCCCACACCAACCAGAAAGAAAATATATTGTTTCACCTAAAGAAAAGTATAGAAAAAAAAATTATATTCTAAATTAATTTTAAGGAAATAAAGCATTGAGAAAATAGAAATACTTTTATTTAACTAAAATTTTTTTTTTAATTTTTAATTTTATCTTACTCCCCTTAGTGCTAATAAATTTTTTTTTATGTTGTAATTATGAGTTAATTTAGGTGTTAAGGGTTAATCAACTTGGCAGCTCATGAAGGAGACATAAGAAGGGTTTAGATTCTCTTCACCTAACATGATAAATATATGGTATAATTATCTACATTTTGGTCATGTATTTTATTTTAGCTTATTTTGAGTAATAGACATCTATACTATTGCATCTATAGTGATTGGTTTATACTATCATATGAAGATTATTTTTTATTAATGTGTGTGAATAATAGTGGATGGATATGAAAAAGATAGAATGAGAAATAATTGTATTAAGGCTTCGTTTGGGACAGCTTTCTTAATGCTTTCTAAAACAGCTTTTTAGTTAAAATTTTTCTTGAATTACATTTTTTTGTTGGAGTCTAAAGTTAAAAACTTAATTGCTTGTATGTGTTTGTAGTGTGCTTAATCATGTTAGGGAGCTTATATTTTTGAGGAAGATTATCATCGTAAGAGTAAACTGAAGGCTTATAATGTCTCAGATGGAAATGAAAAGGTGTAGCCATCTTGAACAAAAATCGCTTGATGTTCTAATCAAAGAAGGATGTATTGAACATAGGTGGTTTGTAGTATATAATGTAAGGCCAAATAGACAAATGAAGTCGTGTGAATAATAATGAGTGCCTAAAGAAGTTTGATTGTATAGAGTTTAAAAGTACTGAATGGCTTCAATATGGATATCATGGAGTAAGTATCTCCTTAATGAGGTTATGGTTGTGTTTGATTTTAACTTTTTTATAAAGAAAAGCTAAGTCATCCTCACCTTTAAAAGACCATATATCCTTTTCACTTATGAAAATTCATTTGCTTTCATTTCTTGTGACATGAATTGAATTTTCTACGATCAATTTATATTTTTATAAGAGATAGGGGTCCAAGGGTTGTCTTCTAGTAAATAGAGTACCTTATTCTATTCTTCTTTGTAGAAGTTATTATAATTTGAGAGATGATTGGTGTTATTCCATAGAATGACTTTGAGGGCAATCTTAACAGCTTTCAACTTCTTACATAGATTAAGGTTTCGTTTGGAATAGCTTTCTTACTGCTTTGCACTTCAGTCTGCAACTACAATTTATATTTGATCACTACTTTTTTGCTGCTTTCATAACATTTTTGTACTAAGAAACTACTTTCTACAACAGTTTTAAAATGTAATATTTTCTACAGCAACTTTACAAAATAATAGAAAAGACATATCAAACGAAGCCTAAAAATATGATCACTATAGATTTAAAAATTCAAGAATTCATAATAGCTTCCTTAAAATCATTAACAAATAGCCCAAAAATTCTTAAAAATGAATATGTGCTTAAATATTTTGAATCATTATAAAACTACAAATACTCCTCAATAACAGTATTAGGGCATCCAAATGAAACTGACACTCCATTTTTGTTTCAATAATCTCATCTTCTTTGTCCCAATTCCCCAATTTCTAAAGTTGTCAATGAGCTCGAAGTCCCCATTTATTGTTGTGATCTTATAGGGTCATAACAATCTCATTGACAGCTAGAGATATTCATAAGAAAGTCTACTATGAGCCCAACTCTTTTATTTTTAAATAGCTACTGAGACGGCCGTAGGGCCTATCGCTCTCCTATCAATAAGCAAAATAGAGAATGTGAAGCAGGCAGCTACGTAGCTCATCTTGATATGTTGGTTGAGAGTTTTGGCTACCAATCAAGAGGTCTTGAGTTCGAAGCTTACGTATGTGATGCATGTATGAGTTTGTCTTAATTGACCTAAATATTCCCAAAAAAAGTGGGCAGGTTCCAAATTATCCATTTTGAAGCTTCTCTGAGACGTCAACGTTTTCATTTTAATTTTACAGTAAATATTTGGTTGTTGATGAAAGCAATAAGTTTTGATGTGATATTAATATTAAATAATAATAATAATGAAAGTATTAATGTGATATAAAAATGCATATTGAATAAATTTTATTTTGAAAATTTTTAGAAAATTGAAATTAAAAATTAGATATATAAATATTTGTTTGATAAAAATTTCCTTTCAAAATATATAAGGGGTTTTTTTTAGATAAGGGAGTATTATATGTATAATTAAATTGTAAATACTAACAAATTAAGAATAATAATAGTAATAGTCTTGCATAATTCATATATTCTTATGTTATTTGAATAGCCTAAAAATTTATTAATAGTATATTGAAAGAATTTTATTTGACTGGTTTACAACACCTTAGATGCTTGTTAGTTATAAAGGATGGGCATTGAGCCCTCAAGTAGGGGTGCAAATGAGTTGAGTCGAGCTCGACTCATTTTTGGTTTGAGCTTTAGCTAGATTAATTAATCAAGTTTGAGCTCGAGCTCGACCTTTATTCTATGAGTTCTAGCTGGCTCACGACTCAACTCGTTTATCATAAAAGAGAGAAAATGATTATGATTCAAGCAAATGTTATAATAAAATGACAAAAGGAATAAAAATTTCACTCGAAAAGACTTTCTTCATTATTTTGGACAGCTTTTTTATTGCTTTCTAAAACAGTTTTTTGTAAGGCTGCAAACGAACCGAGCTGAACTGAGTATGTTCATGTTCATGTTTGAGTTCGTTTATTATCAGCTTGTTCAAGTTCGATTCGAGTTTTTTTGTTTGTGTTCAAGCTTGGTTCATTTAAATTAATGGGTATTCATGTTAGGTTCATGTTTGATTTTTTTTGTGCTTATCAAGCTTTAAACAAATGAGCCTTATCGAGTTATAAATGAGCTCTACTTCTATATGTTCATTAACTTAACAAACAAGCCTTATCGAGCCTTCTAACACACAATTACATCAAACATGTTCATAAACATATCAAGCATAATTTTTTAAACTATCAAACAAGCTTGTTCATGAACATATGTAACTAGTATTCTTGAGCTATTAAATGAGCAAGTTCATGAACAGATCCAATTAGTATTTTTGAGCTACCAAATGAGCTCGTTCACGAACAAACAATCTATGATTCTTTTTTTTTTCATGAAAATTTTAAACAAACAATTTAGCAAATATGAACAAATGTCTCTTGTTCATGAAATTTATAAAATTTATTAATTAACAATTATTATATCATTATGTTATAATAAATATAAAATATTTACATTATATATATTTATCAATTTTATAATCAAATATTAACCAAGTTTTTAACTTGCTTATTTACGAGTTCTGAATCGAACACGAATCGAGCTTTTTATCGAGCTTAATGTCGAGCTTATTCACGAGCTTTAGATAATGTTGTTCGTGAACATAAATGAGTCGAACATATTATTGTTCAAATTTGTTTATTTAAGAATCGAGTATTTAAAAATATATTCAAAATGATCACGAATGAGCTTTAATCAAACCGAGCAACGTGCAACTATCTTCTCTTGCAGCCCTAATTTCTTAATAAAAAAATTTTAAATTTAAAAAAATTTATACAAAAAAAATATTTTATAAAATAGTAAAAAAATTATCTAGAATAGAACCCAAATCCGTTTGACGCGTCTGAGCTCGGCCCGCCGCCCTCTTTTTCCCAATTTTAATTTCATAATAATTAGTGAAGTTGCGTGCTGGGAGGAATATGGATTATGGAATGGCAATAGTGTAATAATTAGAAAGTTCTTCATTTGCGCGTGAAGGCTTCAAACTTCAAAGAAGGAATAACATTTCATAATATAATATGAAGGTTTAGGCGTATCAAGCTGGGAGTGGCATTCGTCGTAATTAAGCTGAACTTTTATATAATATAATATAATATAATCTTTAGAAAGTTCTTCATTTGCGCAAATTTATGATGGTGAAATATATGTTTAATATTTTACTTTTATATAAAAATTTAACATGTATAGATAGAAATTATAAAAAATCAAATTTTTTATGAGGAAAATCCAAAAAAGAAAAAAAGTCAGGGCTCAATTGAAAAAATCCACTATATACCTATATAAGTACAAGAATCTGCTCTTCTTTATAATTAAAGAAAATGAGATTATATAATTGAAAATAATTCTCTAATTTTTATTGTAGGAATTAGGGATTATAGAAGTTGGATATCTATAAATAGATAATTGAAGCCTAATAATGAGGTTGAAAGTTAGTTGCTCGATGATAATAGTCGTATGACAGAAGTTAAGCGATGTTGGCAATAGTTATTTATTATGGTCATCAGTGGTGATTGTCAGAAAATTGTCAGAAAATGAAACAGAATTTTTAGCTCTTTCAGCTCTTAAGCCTCCCTCGTGTAAAGAATGCATCATTATTTATAGGTTTTTTTTGAGAAGGGAGTGCTAGTAAATTTGGCCAAAATTCGAAATTTTTCATGCTTATATTGATATCATTGATCCTTTTTTTTTTTTGGCAAAATAAAATTTTATTAGATAAAAAGAGCATTACATCACAAGCCCAAAAGTTGGCCACAGAGAGCAAGATTACAGCCAGAGAAAATAGCAGCAAACGTCAGGGCCAAAACAATTTGAACAAAACAAAGAAAATTACATCCCCGAAAGCAAATGGACTCAGACCTCCACCTAGTTGCCAGTCTTGGGTCATCCAAGGTAGTGGTGTCAATTCGGGTTAATGGGCTTGAGTTAAATGCTCATTGAAGCTGAAAAGGGAAGCCCGTCGGTCTCGCCCCTCACTCCCCTCCTTTTTTTCGAAATCTTTCCATATGAGCTCCCCATTAATGGCGCAATCTCGACTGAATCGCATATCTTACTCGATTACAACTGTAAATTAAGTCGCTTGATTTAGGAAATGATTTGAATTAAGCAAGAGAGTCAATTGAGCTTTAATTGGAATTAAATTACACAAATTGAGCTAAAATCAGGTTCAAATCAGACCTGATTCGGCTCGGTTTGGGTCAATTTGGGTGTGGACCTCCGAAAGGACACAAAAACCATCGCCCCACGAGGGGAGACAATATCTGGCCAATAGGAGGGCAGATTCGATCACACATATGATTAACCATTGAGGATAGCGGCTCTCACCAGCACACCCCGATGGGTAATAATATATATGATCTGATCGTCACAACGGGTTTCCCCCACCCAATACATTAGCTCGAATGGGGTTTATTTGAGAGTGGGATGCGGTTTCCCACGGGCGCAAGCCCCCGTGGTTAATTACATCTCAAGCCGGGGCCTGAGAATACTCTCGATTAAGGATTCTATATTATTCTTTCTAAATTGGGATTGGTACATAGGGCGAAGACTAGGAAATCCTACTCGAAGGGAAAGAAAGGTTCAACTAGGCTTAGTCAACATACACGGCTCAGATCAACATCCGGAGGGACTAAGGTAGTGGGAAGAAACTAGAGAAACTAAAAGTCATGCACTCAGAGCATGCAGGAGAGAAAGATGGAGGTGGCGTCATCCATGTGACGCAGATATGTAGGGTTTATGGTCTCTAGAAGACAGAAGACCTACCTACTGATGAGGCGTACTACGAAATAATAGTAGCCTTGAATCCTAAATCTAATGGGTTCAGTGTTCTACGTAACACTAACACCAGTGTCCTAGCTAATGAAATGCAGAATCTGGACTTACCCCGGCCTAGAAGGGGGAGCCAGCTAACCACCTAGTCGCTTCAAAACCATGCTGTCCAGTCATTTAATGAAAGATGGGTGGATAGGTTATAGTTCTTGGAAGTAAGGTCGACGTCTAGAGGATTTCCTAATTGGCCCCAGACTGATGTTGGGTGAATGCTCCTATAACTAATATAATTAAAATTTTGATTTAATTGATTTCTAATGCAATACATGCTGGTTAAAGCTTCCAAATCATGTATGCATAGAACTTTAAAAAGGCTTATAAAAATAATTTTTAGATTAGACTGGGCTTCCCTAGGTCCGGCATCTCATCCTCATAGGTCAGATTATCCGGACTCTACCCGCAGGCGGGGAAGTGTCTTATAGAAGGAGAGAAGAAATGCATTGATATGCATGCGACCCCGGACGATTCCGGTAATTCCCTAGGTCGTTAAGTTTCTAAATTACTTAAACCTTAAAATTTTAAATATTAGTTGCGAGTAGAAAAAGTTTTAGTCCTTAGAGAGCCTAACGAAATTCAGGCTAAAATAAAAGCGACATGCAAAACGCCAAGAAACTAGGAAAAGCAAGCAATCCTAGAGGCACACAATCATAAACAAAACACATCAAAATTATCCAAATAAATTAATAAATGTCCGTAGGCCAACTGCCCTTAATTACATCCCAGGGTCTGCAGAAAATTAAAGTGGCCGGACACCACTGCCAACAACCTGGATTTCTAATCCTAAGACTAACGCAAGTTATTTTGAGTGGGATACTCTTGCTCTTCATCTCCTTGGTCTTCTCTTCCTTGGACTCCTCGGATCTCAGCTTTGTTGGACTCCTTGGATCTCAGCTTCATTGGACTCCTCGGGTAGTAGAATGATCCAAATTTGGATTCCCAAATAGAAAAGGACTATCCTCATATTGGGTGTCCTTTTCTCTTTGGGCATCCAACCTTTGGATTTCAGCATCCCCATTCAAAATAGACTTTCACAACTCAATACCAAGTTACAAATAATTTATATTAAATGAAAGCAGCAAATCTAGACTCCCCTGCAAGGTTATCCTGATAAAAGTCATCCCAAGCAGTTTAATACATCACAAGCAGTTATAAGAAGATGAAATGTTCATCACAGCCACACTTGGCCATGCTCTTAATTATTTGAGGGCTAAGCAATTCTGGAGCACCTGTAGCAATTTATAATGATTTTTTTTTTAATTAGCCCTCATTTATTTAGGGGGGCTGAGCAATCTCTGAAGCATCTGCATAAAACATCATTAATATTTTTAAATCATGATTATTGCCCCCCCACCTTTTTATTTAGCGCTGCATGAGCATGGCCACCTGCAGAAGACATCGTTAGTATCAACATCGATCATAACCTATGGGTAGTCTATCGTGCAATCACATCAATCCCAGAGTACAGTAAAAGTAAGCAAACACATCAATAGTTCAATCACAACATGCAATGAAATCCGGAAAAGCTCGGCACACAGCAGTAAAAGTAAACACCGGCCTAACCTAAGTCTAGAAGTGGTGTCCTAGCAAAAAATTCTACAGTGTGTGCAGAAGCCTGTGTGGCTGAGGTAGATCCTAAGCTGGGTAGTTAATTACAATTGTCTACTGTCCATGTTTGTTGTAAGACTGAAAAGAGAGTTTTAATTAAAGTATAAATATTAGTGAATTAAGATCCATTTTAATTAATTTAATGTGTAGGTCAGTTTTAATGCTTAGGGTAATAATATTTAAAGTTTAAATTGCATTAGTGAGTTTTAGGAGGTTCGGGGTCCACCTATACATTAGGCAAAGGGGGGTCCAAAATTGACTTTTTGATTAAAGGTGATTTATGGATGGCTAATATTTTTATAAAATACTAGGCCTTAACCCGATCAGTTAGACAGTTAGCATGCCCAATTTGGATTCTTCTGTCCAAAGTTATGAATTTCTGAAGTTTTGGTCTTGTTTTGAACTAAGTTTGACCGGATTGTTGACTTTTTTTATTTTAGTTGATTTCTGGAATCTTAATATTTTTAATAAATACTAGACCCAAATGTGAATTGAATGCCTTTGAGTTTGCTGGATTTGGAGTTTCCTACGCAAAGTTATGAATTTTAAAAGTTTTGGGCCCTAGACTATAGGCTACGGTTGACCGAAGAGTTGACTTTTCAGTTTAAGCTAATTTCTGGACACCTAATATTTTTTAATAAATATTATACTTTAATTAGAGCTGAAGCCTTTTAGTTTGCCCATTTTAGAGTTTTCTGTAATTAGTTATGATTTTTAGAAGTTGGGGCAATTAAATGAATTATCGAAATTGTCTAATTAGGGGTACTTTGGGGGTTTTGGCCCAAATCAGATCCAAACTGATTGGAATCACCCCCAAAGGTCAGAAATGACCTAAGAAGGTGTTCCCAAGTGTTTGGGAAAAATTTAGGATTTTTAATAATTTCTAATGATTTAATTAAGGCAAAAAGGTAATTTTTGATTAAGGTTGAATTAAAGTCCAGATTAAGGTCCAATTAAGGGGCCCTAATTATCTAAGGTTGGGGACTGAATTCTGGAGAGTTTGAGGTATTATGGGTATTTTTCCTATTTAAAATGGATTTATTAAATTTTTCTGAAGTTTCTAAGGTTTAATTAACGGGTAAATTAGGGTTTGCTAATTAAGTATTTTAATGAGTCCAGAAAATTCCTAAAAAATTCTAGAGGGTTCCAGATGTCATTATATTTAAGTGTTTCAGATTTCAAGTCATTTGGGGTTCTACCCTAATTCCTGGAATTTTTCTAAGTTCACTAGACGGTCCTTAATTATTGTCCGTAGGGTGTCACTACGTTATATGGGAATAAAATGAAATAACTAACCCTTAGGCATAGCATATGGGGTAAATGCAGCAAATATAAACACACCAATCAGGTCCTTAGATTTAGGAGAGCCTAGGCTATGTGTTTGTGCAACATACACATACAAGGACTACGAAAAATGCTAAGTAAAGAAGTCTAATGAAGTGATTAGGACTCAATCATTCACTAATCACTTCTCCCACATGAATTGCTCTTCATATACATAGCCTAGGTTTAAAGTTTCATAAGGGGTGGACCTCCCAAAATTAAAGGATTTAAATAATATGTAATTTTAAAATCATTTTTTTAAAATACATAAATATTATAAATAATAATAATATAAATTTAAAAATAAGATAATTAAAAATACTTCAATTCATAAGGATAGGAGGTCTACAAGCCACCAAGGGGTTTTAAAATAATTTTTATTTTAAAATAATTATTTATATTAATTAAATAATATTTAAATAATTAAATAAGCAAGTAATATAAAAAAATATCCCGAAAACATAGAATCAGACACAGAAAGTATTTTTAAATTAAAATTCACATTTTTCTGAAAAGAATGAGGTATTATACGTCGAAATCTGAATTAAAACGAGAAAGTTATGAATTTTTGAAGTTTAACGTATTAAAAAAAAGGATTTTTTAAATAATTTCAAAATAATTAATATTTAAAAATAATTATTAAATTAAATTAAATTAAGTATTAAAGTTTCTGGAATTTAATGTACTTTAATAAAAATAATTTTCATAAGTGAATTTAAAAAATAAATGAATTTTAAATTAATTAATTATTAATTAAATAATCTAAGTATTTAATTAATTATAATAATCTAAAATGGATAAAATATTTATTAATAAAAAATAAATAAATAACAAAAATAATTATCTAATTTTGAAAATAATTTAATAAAATTATTTATTATGAATTTAAAAAATATTTCAATTTTAAATTAATTAATTATTAATTAAATAATTTAAGTAATTAAGGAAAGTATTTAAAATAAGGTATATTTATTAAATTTAAAAGAGTAAATAAATAAATAAATAAATAAAATCTTTGATATGTTAACATAATTGGAATAAGAGATTCTTTACAAATTTAGAAAATAATTAAATTTTAAATCATTTAATTATTAACTAAGTAAATTAAGTAATTAATAATTAAGGAAAGTATTTAAAATAGAAAATATTTATTAAAAATAAAAAAAATGTAAATCAATTTATAAAAAAAAAATTAATCTGATTTTGAAAATAATTTAGTAAAATTATTATTTATAAATTTAGAAATAATTAAATTTTAAATCAATTAATTATTAATTAAGTAATTTAAGTAATTAATAAACTAAAATAATTTAAAAAAATAGAAAAATCATTAATAATTTGAATTAAATAATAAAAAAAATAAAAAATAATAATAATTATCTTATTTTAAAATAATTCAATAAAAAAATAATTTTTATAAATTTAGAAAATATTTAAAGTTTAAATTAATTAATTACTAATTAAGTAATTTAGGTAATTAATAAATTAGAATACTTTAAAAAAAAGAAAGTAATTATTAATTCGAATTAAATAATAATAAATATAATAATAATTTTTTGATTTCAAAATGATTTAATAAGAGAATAATTTTTATAAATTTAGAAAGTATTTAAATTTAAAATTAATTAATTACAAATTATGTAATATAGGTAATTAATCAATTAGAATAATTTAAATAAAGAAAGTAATTATTAATTCGAATTAAATAATAAAAATAATAATAATTTTTTTGATTTCAAAATAATTTAATAAGAAAATAATTTTTATAAATTTAGAAAGTATTTAAAGTTTAAATTAATTAATTACTAATTAAGTAATATAGGTAATTAATCAATTAGAATAATTTAAAAAAAGAAAGTAATTATTAATTCGAATTAAATAATAAAAATAATAATAATTTTTCTGATTTCAAAATAATTTAATAAGAAGGAATAAGAAAATAATTTTTATAAATTTAGAAAGTATTTAAATTTTGAATTAATTAATGACTAATTAAGTAATATAGGTAATTAATCAATTAGAATAATTTAAAAAAGGAAAGTAATTATTAATTCGAATTAAATAATAAAAATAATAAAAAATTTTCTGATTTCAAAATAATTCAATAAGAAAATAATTTTTATAAATTTAGAAAGTATTTAAAGTTTAAATTAATTAATACCTAATTAAGTAATTTAGGTAATTAATCAATTAGAATAATTTAAAAAAAGAAAGTAATTATTAATTTGAATTAAATAATAAAAATAATAATAATTTTTCTGATATTTCAAAATATTTAATAAAAAAAATATTTCTTTTAATTTTAGAAAGTAATTAATTAATTTTTGATTAAATATTAAGATATTTAAACAATTAACTAATTAAGAATTACTTAAAATAATATATTTTAACATAATTTTAAAAATTAAATTATTGAAAGGTAATAATAATTTTTTTTTTATTTTTTTTATTTATTTATTTATTTTAAAATAAAATAGATAAAAAAATATTTAATATTATCATTTTAAAAGTATTTAATAATTATTAGTATTAACTAAATTTTTAGATTTTAAGTAATTAAAATTATTTTAAATAATAATAAATACGTCATAAAATAGATTTAATTTTAAATTAATGTATTTAAAATAATTATTAAATTATTTAAACATATTTTATAAAAAATATATTTAATTTTAATAAAATATTTATAAAAAAAAAAAGAAAGAGAAAATCAACGACTCATGCTATTCAAGTACGCCGGATTCTATAACCCTAAAATTAAAAAAAAATGTTTCATTCTCAAGAATGACTTTATTGATTTTGATGAAATTTTAAACGTAGATTAAGAACATGAATAAAAGTCATGGGGAGGTATTTGAAAGATCTGAAAAGCGTTTATTAGAAAGATGTACGGATCTAAGTGTGGTGACCTAGATCTAAAGTTTTGATAAAATCTTACCGTTAGATCTTCTTGATTTTGAAATATCTGAGCATGTAGATTGTCCTCGTATATTCCTCTAGTTGAAGTCGAACTCCAATTCACCTTGGATCGGAAGGTAGAAGCTTTGGAAGGGGAATGACTCGGGTCGCCAGAAATCTCGCGGCCGGCAAGATTTTAGCAACGAATTTGAGTGGATGAAGATGGGGAGTGTTGGAAGAGCTCTCACACTAAAAAAATTAGGGTTGAGAGCGGCTAGGAAAAAGAAGAAAAAAAAGCAAGCCCCCTTCATGAAGCCCTAAAAGAGTATTTAAATGATTAAGGTCTTAGATCCACGGCTAGGATTTATCCTAAGGTTAATTAGGAGGGAATTGAGGTGATTTAATTAGCCATCCGTTTAATTGCTTGATTTAGGAATAAATTTGAGCTCATGAGAATGAAAAAAAATAAATAAATAAGTAAATTAAATTAAGCATATTAGATTAAAATCAAGCTTACAATCAGATCCGATTCTGGTCAATTTGGGATTCAATTTGATTTACTCAAATTAACCCAGTTAAATTTAAATAAAATGAAGACTCGAATCAAATTAACCTCGACGGGCCTAAGGCAAACTAATCGGGCTCAATCGGATACGGTCGAGTCTACTTTGACTCAATTCAAGCTAATTCGAGCTCAAATTGGACTCGACGGGGCTTGATTAAATTAATTAAAGGCCATCGAGGGCACTCGAATGAAAATAAAGGTCAACATTGGGTTCAATTTGATTTGCTCAAATTAACACAATTAAATTTAAATAAAATGACGACTCGAATCATATCAAACTCGATACGGCTAAGGCGGACTAATCAGGCTTAATCGAACACGGTCGAGTCTAATTCGACTCAATTGAAGCTGACTCGAGCTCGAATTGGACTCGACGGAGCTTGATTAAATCAATCAAAGGCCCTCGAGGGCACTCGAATGAAAATCGAGGTCAACAATAACCTGAACGGGTTGACACTAACCCGACTTGACCCGACCTTAAACGGGTCGACACTAACCCGACCCGATTTTACAAACGGGTCAGAATAGGCAACTCAGACCCGACCCGTGCGGGTTATCGAGTTGATCCGACCCACCCCGAGAGGGAGGGATGGCAGTCTTCGGCTCGACGGCTCTCAGGTGGGACGGCGGCATCTCAGACGGGTTCGGGACGGCGTCAGAAATCTGGTGTCTGGTAGGCCGGCATGCTAGTATATCAGCAACGGCATCTCATGCGGGTTTGTGACGGAGGCATCTCATGCGGGTTCGGGAGGCCAGTAGGCCGGTAACTTAAGCAGGACGGCGGCAGGACCCTAAGGCCTAAGCGACGCAACGTGACCCTAATGTCTGAGTGACGCGATTGACGCGACCCTGACTGACTGAGCTACATGACCGAGCGACGCAATCAAGTCACGTGAGATTACAAACGGGTCAATTTGGGTCCCTAGTTACCAAGGGAGCAACCTCACCATCACTGATACCAACATTAGAATCATGAGAGATAATAGGACTAGCTGCCAAATTGACTAAGCCATGGATAGGCTCAAAATCCTCAACAATAACACACAAGTCCCCCGAGGCAACAGCAGGAACAATAGCCAAAAAATTAACATTAGTAACCACACCAGAAAAACCACCATCAACAGCCCCCACTAAAGGGCCATCAAGCACATCCTCTTCCATCCGAGCATCATCCCCAGCCACCAACACCTCAAAAACAGAAACAACACCAGGAGCGCCCCCACCAGCAACCTCAATACCCCCATCATTCATGCCTCCAATAAGTGATGACCCTAAACCAACTAGATCAGTTTCATTAGTATTTCCATCATTCATACAGGGATTAAAAGAAGTACTAGGAATAGTCAAAGGAACAAAAGACTCGGTGAGACATTCACCCTTAATATGGCCGATGTTGTTGCTTTTACATGAAACACAAAATGCAGGAAAATTCTCCATCCTAACTGTTTGAATATACCCTAAATTCTCAGGACCAATCTAGATTTTATTTACATACTTTTTGGTAATGTCCAGTTCAACTAAAATACGCGCAAGAGATGGTCGAGAACTCACAGAAGTGGCATTGTCGACTTTTAAGGGGCGACCAAACAAGGAACCCAAAGCATGAACGATACGAGGGGAAAAAATATGAGGTTGTAGGTTAGGGAAAGATATCCAAATGGGGATCACAGGTGACTCAACAACAATATCAAGAGAAGGGTACCATTTGGTAAGTTTCATAAAGTAATTATTTATCAAATAGGATCAATGAGAAAATACTCTACTGTAATCCAGATCATTCAAAAATTTAACCAGCACATACGAAGGATCAAGAAGAGTAATAGAGAACTCAGCATTGAGCTTGAGGTTGAAAAAAAAAATTTTCTAATGGAATCCAAACTAGGTCGGGAAGAGGGAAAAAACCCCACCAACGCAAATTTAAATGGGATAGCAAGTGCCATAATTTCTTCTTCCGAAATCCACAAAAAGGGCAAACCATGGAAGGAAGACAAACACAGCTCGGGAAAACAACCATTTGAAGAGGAGCCAACGAGATCATCGACGAAAGAGCAAGATTTCAAAGATTCCCCAAAAAATTGGGATCACAAACACGTTTTGTCGCCATTCCCGCTGCAAACGACTGGAGGAGGACAAAACAAAAATCCAAACGGAAGAACATGAAAACCACAACAAAATAAATAAGAGGGAAAGAAAAACTTCCCAAACATCACCCGAAGGCGCCGTCGGCAGTTGGCGGGCAGCAGAGGAATGGAGCCCTAGCACTCTCTCGAAATCTTTGTTAGTTAGTATTGCACTGATCTCAGGATTGAATAATCTAGGGCTCATTGGATTCATCTTGTTAAGACATTTCATTAAATTATAAGATTGATGAAATTGAAGTTTGAATGATTCTAAATAAATAAATAAATAAAAGAATGGTTCAAAATTTAATTTTAGAAGTTTTTCAATTCAAATATTTTGAGAGATATCATTTGCCCCCTATTTTTGAGCATCGAAGCTTAAGTCATCCAAAAACTTATGTTAAAATCTTCAAAAAACTTCATAGCACAAAATTATAATTAAAACAATTATAAAATGTGATTGCTCTCTGTACCTCAAGCTCAAATTCACTATACCCCTTAATTATTGGGATATTACTAGATATGAATCTCTTTAGGGCTATTTGGTTGCAAGTAATATTAGTGTGAAGTAAACTAAATGCATGACTTTTAAAATTCTTAGTTTTTTCTTGGAGGAAAATTAAATGTTGAGTAAAATTTTATTGTATTTGAAATTTAATATCTAGATCATTTTTAATATATTTGGCATTACCTTAATTTGGATTAATTATAATGATAATCTATAAAGTAATAAAACATTGTTGGCCACTACTGATTACCACTCATACTGATCTAGATCAAGCCTTGCCGTTGTTGTCACTGGGTTTTATAGTGAATTAATTTTACTTCAAACTAAAAAGAAAAAAAGTAATCCATAGCATTTATAGTTTACTCAATCAAATATCTCAAAAATATTTTTCAGCAGACTATATTTATTTATATTATATTCCTTTGACTCAGCATTTATTTTTCAGCAAAGACAAACAACCCTATAATATCAGACCTTTCAATCAACTAATTCATTTATTTTATTTTATATATCAAGATGCCAACTTTTTTATTATCACTTGAAACCCTAATAAAAAGTTATGTTCTCTCACTATGCTCATTTTAAATACATTACTTATTGTTAATGAGAACTAATGATCCAAAAACTTATTTGTATTTTTAAATAATATATTATCTACATAAATACATATAACAATATTATTATCATCTTTTTTATTGAATAAAGTAATATATACTCTACCATTTTCTTACTTTATTATTAATTAAGAATATGATCAACCTATTCTATCATATCGTAGGAGTATCTTTTAATCCATATTAAGCGCATCTTAATTTAAATATATGATCAGGATATTAAAGCCCCTTAAAACTTTGGGTTTACCCTACGAAAATATTGTGGTCAATAAACTAGTTGAAGAATACATATACTTTTTACATCCATTTTAAAGAGTTTAAAACTTATAAATCATATAGAAGAAAGGAATAACCTAATGATCTCTACTTTTGATATAGGTTCCAAAGATTCTTCAATATTTATTTCATTTATCTATGAGGTCTAACAATATAACCTAAATTAATTCTAACAATATAACCTAAATTAATTGAATTAGTCCTATAAACTCATTTAGGTCTAATAGCCTTTTGATCATATGGTTTTGATATTATTTTCCAAACATCAACCATAGTACAATGATTTAATTCATTTGGAATGTTGTAATCATTTTCATGGAAAGATCACCACTGATTAATTCTTATTATGACTAAACCCTATACTAATCTATAAACTCTACTAGTAATAGAATATTCAAATAAATATTTCATCCTTTGATTTATTAATTAATAATATATAGTTTATTTTAATTAATTATTAATTTAATAACTTAGTATAATTAATTTTTAATTTAATTATTTATTAACTTTAATATTTTATTTTAATTAATTTTAAATTATAATTTTTGTATAACTATAGTTTAAATAAATAATAATAATAAATCTAGCGCATTTGCCTTCTAGCAATATGGTTGGGACTTAGAATTTATTTCGAACTCAGTTCGAATCACCGGGCAGGCAGCGCGGGAGGGCATAAAACGAGCAGCGCGGGAGGGCTTGAGGGCAGCCGGGCAGGTAGCGCGGGCAGGCAGTGCAGGAGTGCGGTCGGGCAGCGGGCAGCGAGAGAGGACGGGCAGGGCTACGGCCAACGGGCAGCTCAGGCTGGTGGTTGGGCGAGCAGGCAACTTCATTTTTTAATTAATTTTTTTATTCTATGGCAGCCTTAAACCGTCGAAAATATCTGCCACCGGAAAAGACCGCCGAAAATATTTTTCCAACACAGTTTTTACGGGCAAAAAATTTGCCCCCGGAAAGCCGCCCGTAAATTCCAAATCTACCTGAAAATACTGCCGGTAATAGGAAATTTTTCTATAGTGAAGGAAAATGAAGTATGGGAAAACTATTAGATTTGATGATATTCCAATAGAGGTGTGAAAATAATGCTTAGGAGATGAAGGAATTTTCTGGCTTACTAAATTTTTTAATATTATTTTGAAGACTAAAAAGAGGTCAGATGTGTGGAGAATGAGTGTGTTGATTACTATTTTCAAGAATAAAGGTGATGCGCAAGATTGTTATAGAGGAATTAAGTTAATATGTCATACTTTAAAACTATAGGAGAGAGTTATGGAGCACATGTTACGACGTGATACTAATGCTTCTCAAAATCAATTTGGATTTATGTCGGGTAGGTCTACTATGGAAGCCATATATTTATTGAGAGGTTTGATGGAGAAGTATGGAGATAATAAGGAGGATCTTCATATGATGATTTAGAGAAAGTAAATGATAAAGTTTCAAGAGAAGTGCTATTGAGAGTTCTAAAAAAGAAAGGGGTTAATAATGCTTATATTCAAGTCATTAGGGATATGTATGGGGGAGCTATTACTTGTGTTCAAACACAAGGTGGTTTGACCAAATATTTTCCAATTTCAGTTGGATTACATCAAGGATCAGACTTATGCTCGTATCTTTTTTGTTTAGTCATGGATGTTCTTACTAGAGATTTTCAAGAGGATATTCCCTGGTGTATGCTTTTTTTATGATATTCTTCTTGTTGATATGACTAAAGAGGGAGTTGAAGATAAACTTGAATTATGGAGGTCAATCTTAGAGTCTAATGGTTTTCGTTTGAATAGATATATTGGGTCTATTGTTCAAAGTGACGGTGAAATGATTGGGAATATTATTAGTAGAATTCAAGTTGGATGGTTGAAGTGGAGGAATGCATTGGGCTTGTTGTGTGATGGAAAAGTACCACTCAAACTTAAGGAAAATTTCTATAAGATGGTGATTAGACCTGCAATGCTTTATGGTGCCGAATGTTGGCCATTAAAAGAGAAGCATAATTCTAAGTTAAGTGTTGCAGAGATGAGGATGCTTAGGTGGATGAGTAACTTTACTCTTAGAAACAGGATATGAAACGGGCATATACGTGAAAAGGTTGGAGTAGCTCCAGTGGCAGTTAAGATTAGAGAGAGTCGCCTTAGATGGTTTGGTCACATAAAATGGCGGCCTTCCGATGACCCTGTTGACCTCATTAGTCGAGGTCAATTTCCCCCGAATTAACTCTAGCATTTAGGTCTTTGTAGCCTAGTGTAGACGTCGTATCCAGGACTTCTCTTAGGGGGATGTCTAATAACTTAGCGTTGACTCGACCTTGTAATTCAACCCAAATCAAATCAAGCCATTTGAAGTCAATTAAAATTAAATTCATCAAATTTGATATTAAGCAAATCTAATTTGATCAAATCGACGTCAATC
The DNA here is from genome assembly GCA_019925795.1 of Dendrobium chrysotoxum. NCBI lineage: Eukaryota > Viridiplantae > Streptophyta > Magnoliopsida > Asparagales > Orchidaceae > Dendrobium > Dendrobium chrysotoxum. The sequence goes on from CM034312.1 coordinate 84,109,316, forward strand.
CAGTTGAAATCACTCAATTTAAAATGATTTGAATTAAACTAACTCGCCATGAAATGATTAAAATCAAATCGACGTTGATCAAAACATGTCGATGAAAATCAATACAATATAAAGTTAAATAGATTTAATTCAAATTTAATTTAACGCTGACGACTTCATTTAATTTAAATCCACTCGAATAATTGAAGTCCCAAATCTGCATCTAATAGAATCTGGTTCAACTTCATTTTAATCAAATCAGCCCTTAAACACCTTTTTAAAACTTGAATAGATCGTAGCCGTTGATTTGAATTGAGAAGTGGTTTTGGGTTTGATTGGGCCAGTTCAAACCAACCCATCCCACGATCTCTATCTCTCCCTCTTATTTTTGGAAACCACCCGAACTGTCCGAACGCTCTGATTCTCTCACGAAACGAACTGCCTCCTCCTCATTCGCAAAAAAAACTTCCAAGCGGAAGACCCCCAGCGCTCTCCCTCTCAGTTTTCGGCAAGAAAGGCAAAACCCCCCATCTCCTCCTTAGGTCCGAACGTCCCAGCCCACGACCCCTCTCTAGTTCGAAGAAAAAAAATCGCCCCAGGTCTCTATCGACCTCCCAGTTGGCGAAGACCCCAGGCTCCGATCCCTCCAGCCCGTCGCCTCCCTGTGCAGCAAGAAACCCCATCGACCTGCTCTCTCTCGATCGTAAAAAGGCCTCCTCTCTGACCAGCTCTCCGACGCCGATCTCCGACGTCTCTCCATCACAAGCCCTAGCCGAGCAGCCGAAGCCTTTCATTCCTCTGCCCTAGTCGACGCATACAGCCTTCCTGATCTTGGGTAATCTCTTCTACATCCTCATCCATGTTCTTCTCCCTCTTATTTCTTGATTAAAGAAATGATTACTATGAGATGTGATAAGAACTGTGGGTTACCTGGAGAGGAAATGATAATAGAAATTGCTAATATTTGAAGAGGAAATAATGGAATTTGTTTTCTTGCGATGCTATTAAAATCAACAACAGATAATTTTGTTTCTCCTTCTTGAAGAATGAGAGAAAGCCTTTCATTCATGTTTTTGATAATATGAATGGATAAAATGAGTTTGCATTGTATAGATATCATTTGTTTTCTATGAATGGCTAGAGATAACAATGTGCAGAAATTTATCTCCTATGAAAGCTCTATAATGAAATTATTTATTGAATTTTCTTCTTGGAGCATTGAAGGTTTGAGTATTAATCTTCTTGATTAAAAATTTGAGACATTTTGAAAAGCATTGGTGATAAGAGAAACGATGAAAGTTTGGTTGGGCTGTATATTCAAACTTACATGTTTTTGGTCTTGGAGGGCAAATGGCTGCATCTATGTCATTTTGCTTGGCTGCATTGTCTATTTTCCACATCGTTCTTTGTTCTTTCTAATCATAAAGGTACTGGAGGTGTGAGATTGTATTTTGCATGCCATGTATTTAGTCCCAGTAATAGATTGTGAGTTCTTAGAAGAAATAAATTTCTACTAAATCTTTCTATCTCTCAATTATATGCAAATAGTTGAGTTTTTGTTACTGCAAGATTGATTTTAAGACATTTGAAATAATCGTAAGATGTGTTTCATTCATTCATGTTATGTGTATTTGTAAATGAGAAGCTCATATATTTAATTTGGGAGTGGAGAATTTGTGATAGTTTTATTCCTACTTGAAATTGGAAAATGACCGGTGATGAAAAGTTTGTGTGTAATCGAACTTGTGTGTGTTTTGGAAAATTGTGATGTGGAATTTGCATGTATTTGAACATGTGGTTTTGGAAAGAGAAGTGTATTGAAACATGAAATATATGTTTTGAAAAGTGTATATTTTGAGAGATGAAGTGTTTTAGGAAGTTTGTGTATTGAAAAGTGAACTAAGTGCATTGAAAATTGAAAAGTGGAGTGTATATGTGTATTGAAAAATATTTTGTAAGTAAAGAAGTGAAAAGTGAGTTTTGTGGGTTTGGAAAGATGAAAATTGTGTGCGTCTTTTGGAAAGTGTGTTGAAATTTGAGATGTATAGAAAGTGCATTGAAAACTTAAGTGTGTAAAAGTGTATTGAAAAGTAAAACGTATATGTGTGATTTTGGAAAATGTATATGTTGAAAAATGAAATGTGTTGGAAAGCAAAGTGTTTGGATTTTGAAAAGTGATTTGTATGTTTTGAAAGTGGAAATGTGTGTTTTCAAAAGGTAAAGTGTGTGTTTGATTTGAAAAGTAAAATTTGGGATTTTGGAAAGTAAAAAAGCTTATGTAACGAAAAGTGTAGTGTGTGATCTTTGAAGGGTAAAGTGGCATATGTATATGTGCATTAGAAAGTGTATCATGTATTAAAAAGTGAAGTGAAATGTGTAGTGGAATGAAGTGTGTTAGTGAAGTGTTGTGTGCAGGTATGAAATGTGAAGTGTATGTGAAGTGTGTAAATGTTTAAAAGTGAAAGTGACTTTTGTGTGTGTGTGTGTGTTGAAAAATGAAATTTGAGGTGTTGAAAGTGGAAGTTATGCGTGTCCTGGAAATGTTAGTTTATGTGAAAGGTAAGGTGCCTGTGTAGTTCATTTAAAAAGTAAAATGGTGTCTTTTAAAAAGTGACTTTGTGTGTTTTGGAGAATGGTATCGCGAAATTTGTATGTGTTTTGGGAGTTGTTAAGTGTTGGTTTCGGAAAGAGAAAGTGTTTTGAAAATTGTGTGAGACAATAAAATGTTTTGAAAGGTATGGATTGTGAAAGTAGTGTGTGTTTTAAATGGTGTTTTAAAGTGTGTGGTTGTTAAAAGCTTAAGTGTTTTTTGAGAAGTGAAATGTGTGGGTGTGGAGGAATGAGTTTGTTGGGTGTTTATCAGAGAATGAAAATTTTAAAGAAAATAATGCCCCTCTTTCTTTCTCTCTCTACCCCCTCTCTTTCTCTTTCTCTTTCTTCTACTTCTCCCTTCTTATGCCTCGAGGTGAAGGTTGGGAAAATAGAAAGTGTGCTTTCAAAAGTGAACAGTTTAAAAGGTAGACAGCTTGCACCGGTCTTCAAGCCCGAAGAAAGGTATGTTTTTTTTTTTTAGTAATCTCAATTATTTCATTATTAATTATTAAATGTGCTTATAATCCTTCACTATTTTCTTGTCTTTATTTGCATGAACTGCGAGGAACGGTACCAATCAAGTGAACAAGAGGAAGCAGATTAAAGGTGTCAGCCGCCTCTATCCAATCGGGTAGAGGTGCTACAGGCGTAATCCACCGGGTCATAGCCCCCAGTGTTGTAAGTTTTCTTAAAACTTAGAAAGCCCCTAGGAGGCCGTGGTGTGTTTTGTGCGAACTCCTCCCCTCTATGTCCCTATAGCAACTTCAATTTTATTAGGATTATTTATTCTATTTTAGATCATTAAACCTCTTTACACGTGCGCAAAGTCCTAAGGGTTAGTGACAACAAAATTCTTTTCATTCCATATAACATTAGTGACATCTAAGGACAAAAATTAAGGATTGAGTCCTAGAGAACTTAGACTTAGGATGAATGCACACTTTAGGGTAGAAATACATAACATAGAAAACTTAGTGACATTCCCCTTAGAATTATTGTATGTTATTAATACAACCTTAATCAACTCTAATTAAACTTAAATAATTAATTAAGGAGAATTTCAAATACACTAATGATAATCCAAATAAAAAAATATATACAAAAATTACATAACCTTTAATAACCAAATCATAATTAACACACATAACCACTAAGAGACTGAACTTGAATATAAAAATAAAATTGAATCTAATTAATGTGTTAAGCATCTTATAATCAAATAATAACTAAATAAAATCTTCAAACTTCAATAAATCATCAACAATTTAATGAATCATTAACAAATTAAATAAAATCATTAAAATTTTAATAAAATATTAACACTTTAATAAGTTAATTAAAATTTTAATAAATGATTTAAAATTAACAAAATATTAAAATATTTAATAAATCATTAAAAAATTTTAATAAATCATTAATTAAAAATAATCTTAAAAAATGATTAATTCAAATATACTAAAGAACCAATTATATTAATCAACTTTAATAATTAAAAATCAATCTAAAGTAAACTTCAAAATAGTAAAGACACTAAAACTTAAATCTGAACTAAAATTCCCTTTTGACCCTTCAACAAACTAATTTCAATCAATTAGACAACTTTAACTAATAGTAAACTCAGGATATCTTTAAACCACACGATCTACCGCACACACTTAGATTTGTTTGCTAGGACAACCGACTTTAGCTCTAGGTTAGGCCGGTATTTATTTTCTTGCTGCTGTGTGACGGGCTTTCTCGTGGTTTTTATTGCATGCTGTTTGTAAAAATGATTGGTGTGTATGTTTATTTATTTATATATGCAATCTGAGATATGATGTGATGGGTGATAGATTACCCCTAGGATAGGAACGATCTGGATGCTCACATAATCTTCTACAGGTGGCCATGCTCGTGCAGGGCCAAATTAAAGGGGGCAAATTAAAGATTTAAATTAATATAAAAATTTTTGCAGATGCTTCAGAAAGTGCTAAGCCCCCTTAAAATTAAAAGAGCATGGCCAAGTGTGGCTGATAAGTTTAATATGAATATATAACTGCTTGGGAATGGTTTTATTATAAATGTCTAGGATAACCCTGCATGTGTATTTAGATTTTCTTTTTCTTTCTGAGATGTAAATGTAATTATTTGTTAAAGTCAAGTGTTGTGAAAGTGATTCAAAAGTGGGATATCACACTCAACTCGAAATCCAAAGAGAAGAGAATGTCCCTTAGAAGAGTATTCTCTTCTATTTGGAAAGCCAAGTTAGGGTGGTTCTAATATCCAAAGAGAAAAGAAAATACCCCTTCGGAGATGAGTTTCTTTTCATTTGGATATCCAGGCCCGGTGGACCCAAGGAGCTCATAGCGGATCCAAGGAGCTCGTAGCGGATCCAAGAAGCTTGTAAAGGAAAGAAGACAAAGAAGTGAAGATGAAGAAAATGAAGATAAGAAGAAAAGTATATCCCATTTTGAAATCACTTGCGTCAGTCTTAGGATTAGAATCCGGGTTTGTTGTCAGTGGTACCCGGCCACTTTACTTTTTCAGCAGACTCTGAGTTGTAAATAAGCTGGACATTGGACATTATATTTTTGGATAATTTAATTTGAGTGTTTACATTGTTTGTGCAGTAGCTTTTTTTTTAGGACTCTTGCATGCCATATTTTGTTTTAGCCTGGATACGCATCGAAGTGTTTTTTTGGTAAGGACAACGATAAAATTTTTCTACTTGAAATTAAAAAAAAAAATTTAGGCTCACATAGAAACTCTAACGAATCTAAGAAGTAAGCTCGGACCGCCGAGAGTCAGCATAAGAATATTATTACTTTCTCTTCCTTGTTAGGCACCTCCCCGCCTGCGGATTCTGGCAGACCACCTGACCTATTAGGGTGCAGTTCTGTCAAGGGGATGTTGAGTAATCTCTAGGGAAAAATCTATTTTTTAAGCCTGATTTTAAAACTGCTTCATTAATCATTTTATGCATTCGAGTCAATTAGCATGCATTGCATTAGATACAAATTAAAAGAGTCTAAAATTTTAATTGCATTATGCTCTCAGGCATCATTTACCCTACATAAGTAAAGGGGCCAATTAGGATTTGTCTTAGATGTCGGCCCCGATTCCTCAAAACTTAAATAACGTCCCTATCCATCTTTCATAAGAGACTGGACACATGGTTTTAAAGCGCCTAGGTGGTTAGCTGGCTCCCCAATCCAGGCCGGGGTAAGTCCAAATTTGCACTGCATTAGCTAGGTTCGGGTCACTACTTTGTAGTACCCAATTTAGTTTTAGGTTCTGAGGCAGATTGTCAAATCTTAAGTCCTCACCCTCTGGGAATAGAATCCCAAATTTCTAATAAAATGCCAACTCAAATCTAAAAATTTCTCTCTTAAAATGTAAAGCCCAACATAGGGTAGACTGAGGTTGCCTCTGAGCTTCTCAGAATCCGGTACCTCCTACTTTTCTTCCTTTGACTCGTTAATAACTGTTCAACGTTAAGCTTTCTCCTTGAAAATTCGTACTTCTTTCCTTGCCTTCTACTTTGTAATCAAAGGGTAAGAAATCACTGCTTTAATCGAGAGTTTTCTTAGGAGTACCACTCCTAGGATGTAATTAACTATAGGGGCTTGCCCCTATAGGGATTTGAGAACCCCAGATTAAAATAAACTTTGTTTTATTTTTATAAAACAAGGGAAAAATCTTTGGGAATGCAGACATATTTTAAAACATTATTTCTAACTTTAAATATATTTATAGAATATTATTATTATCTTTCCAGGTAATATAATATTCTATTTATTATATTCAATTTTAGAAATGATGACTTTTATAGAACCCATTCTTTCTTTTGGGTGTTTTTGAAGAATGTTATGTTCGTCTTTTCAGATGATACAATATTTTCCTTATTACATCTAAATATAAGGGATGGATGAACTTTTCAAAACTATATTTCTATTTTTAAACACATTCTACAGAATTTCATGTTCATCTCTCAAAATGATATGTTATTCGTAGAATTGTGTTTGACTATAGAAATATTATTTTTCAAAATCCTGTTTTGATATTGAATCCATTATAGAATATTGTGTCAGTCTCCCGAGACTGTACTTTATTCTTAATGCAGTATTCGATTACAAAACAGGAGAACACAAAATCTGCATGGCGACATAAATTTTCCCACCAGACCCGGTTAGGAGAGTAGATGTATTAGATTTGACCTATGTTAAGAAAGGTAGATCTAAAAAGACTTGGTTAAAAAATATTAGAAATGACATTTTTTTTATTAGATCTAAATGAGAATTTGATTCTTAGCAGAATACAATGGAGAAAAAGAATTCATGTAGCCGACCCCATGTAGTGGGATAAAGGCTTGACTTTTTTATTGTTGTTGTATCAGTCGGGCAACGGTGATCAGACAATGACAATCGAACTACTACAATCAGATGATAGTAGTAAAGCAATGACAATTAGATGATGGTGTACGAGCTAAGGCAGATAGTAGAAAAAATTGTTAATGAATAAAAATCATCAATGCGAGCTAGACTAAGATTTAAGCTCAATCTTTCTTATTTAAGGTTTAAGGGATGAGATGAATTTATATAAGCCTCTATACTACATTACTATTACTATGATCGATGAAAATGGCCACTCATAGATGATTGAAATTCAAAAGTGCTATGTAGTTATGAAATTTTACTAGACGTTTGCTAGAAATTACAAGCTAATATACCTTGAGTTATTAGAAATGTCACATAAAAATATTATATTTGAGTAATTCAAGTAAAATTACATAATACAACTTAATAAATCCTTGTTGTAAGAATGATCTCAAAATTCAAGGCATATCCTTTTGAGGAAGAACGTTTTTTGGGACTTCTGAGCAAATTAGACATAAGCTCATGACACATATATCACATATGTAAGCTTCGAACTGAAAACATCTTGGATGTTAGCCTAAGCTCTGAAACAATATATTAAGAAAGGCTGCATTTTTTTTGAGGAAAAATTCCTATTGGTCAATTCTCCAATGAGTTCATTCTGAGCTGACAAGTAGCTTTAGAAGCTTCAACTACTTCATTGACCGAGTTTGATGGATGATTTCTTGAGTTAGAGACAATTCTATTGAATGATTTAATTAACTTGAATAAGAAGAAAATGTATATTTATAAATATTATTTATGTATTTTATATGAGAAATTTGATTTTTATATGCCTTATCATATACTAATTAGAGAAATATCCACAACTTTATTTTTTGGAAAAAAAATATTCCAGAAAGTTTATTTCAAATTAAATTATCCCATCTTCTCTACACAAACTGCTTATTGATATCTGTGGGAGAACAAAGTTTGTTCAAATTAGTTCGAATTCGATTCTTTGTTTAAACCTGATTCGTACATTTTTCAAAGAAGGTTTGAACCTAGTTTCAACCAAGCTTCAAACCTTTGCTCAAATTGGTTCAAACTAAGGTTTAACATCTCTTCTCCTTCACATGTTGTTGATCCCGTCACGCTTGTCACTAGCTAACTATCATCGCAAACTTCTTAATTTTCTCCTTCACATGGCGAGCACCCTTCATGAAATAGTCTTCTTTTCATGCCACTACTCCCATTGATTTTCTCTACGAGCTCCATAGCAAAATACTATTCTCGTTCGCATGTTGTTACTCTTGTTAATGCCCTCGTGAGCTCCCATTGTGAAACACTCTTCTTCTTCACGCGTTGCAACGCTCATTAATGCTCATAACGACCCGTCGTCGTGAAGTACTCTTATCTTTCGATTACATATATCCTTACACCCGTCAATATCCTTAACATGCTCCCATCGTGAAGTCATCTTCTTCTTTACACCCCATCACTCCTTCACATATCACCTGCTAGCGGAGCTTGGTTTAAACCATAGTTTAAATAAGGTTTCAAGTTGAACTAGTTTGAACTTATTCCAGATGACTTAGGTATCATTTGGTTTGCTGAAAAATGAATAAAAGTAAAAGAAATGCACTGTAAAATTTCTTTGAATTCTTTTTTCACTCATTAGTTTATTTTTAATTTATTGTAAACTTAGTCCAATTTTGACTAAATTCATTCTTCACTGCAACCCAATTGCATTATCATCACCTACAACTAACTGCCGTAGGCTGCCAATGCCTGCCTTCATTGTTATCCCGCCACCGCCCGTTGTCATTGGCCACCTAACACCGCCCACTTGCTACCTTTGCCTGGCACCACCAATGGTCCCTCGTTGATGCCGCCGCCGCTACTAATTTACTTCACATTGCATTCAGTTTATTTTACGCTAGACAAAAAATATAATCTCATTCATTCCTTTTTCACTCATCCAAACAACTTGAAATATTTCAAATACATTATATTCTTTTTGCATTATATTTCTTTAACCAAGAGTTCCTTCTTCAGCAAATCAAACAGTCCCTTAGTCTATAGAGCAATTTGTGAATACAAAAATTTATCTCTCATTTGAGATAACTTCATCCGAAAATAAACTTTTTTACCCATTTCCTTAAAATAAAATAGAAATCTCTCTCAAATTACGCATTCTCTGAGGCATATAAAGCCAAAAATCCCGTTTTTATTTACAAATAAATATAAATTCCAAGCAACCCGGACCAAGCAGAAGCAACCGGGTCAACCCGGGAACCTGTTATCTGCTATTTATTATTTACCGTTTCGTGTTCTGAGTGAAACAGCGGATCCAGATATCGTAGCGACCGATGACGCATCCGTCACAGCCGCCCGTCTTGGCGGGACCCACAACGACTAGTCAGCATTGCAGCTTACCTTTCCGTGTCGACCTGGCTGATAGCACGTGACACATGTCGAGAGGTCACGTGATTCCATTGGCCTTCCATCAAGCACGGATCCGCTGCTCGGCCACAACAGCGTCTCATCGCCGCAATCCTTGCTTGGTCTTCCTCACTACTGAATCCGTAGTCTAGATAGAGAAATAACAATATCCTAGTCTAGAGAGAGAATGAGAGAATTCGGAGTCTCCTGTTGACTAAATTAGAGCAATTTGATTCGGCCGGATTGGAAAACATAAATTTTTTTTTACTGCACCTTCCAATGATTTCAAAGATCCAAATTTCCTTTTTTTTTTTGTTTTTGGGGAAATTAAGATCAAAATTTCTAATCCAAGCATCAATGTTCAATTCCTCAGAAGCATGAAAAAATACATAATTTACCATTCTGTTGAACGTATTTGCTTGTGAAATGTTCCATAGCAGAGCATGAGAAGCTGAGAACACAGATACAATCTTTCCCTTCTTTTGAGATGGAAAGCAGAGAGGAGAAGGGAAAGGAGTCAAATTTATGAAAATCATTCAATTCACCTCAAGCTTTAGAGAATTTACTCAATTACAGAACGCAGAAAGAGAGAAAAAGGAGGAAGAAGAGTGCTGATGCTATAAAATAGAATCAGAGATCAACCAAATGGCAACTCAACCTTTTCTCCTGATAAAGAAGAAGACGACGAAAACACGAACCTGGGAGACTCTGAGAGAAAGAAATGAAGAGAGATAACCATCGATTTTATAAAGGCTACAGCAGCTTCATGATCAAGTAGAAGAAGTAGAGAAAACTTCTGAGGACGAAACGGGAAACAGAGAAAGCAATCTCGGAGGCTCGGGCGTCGTCCTCGGGGAAGGAAGGAAGTAAAACCCTTTCTCGGCGATGGCTCGCTCTTCGGCCTTCAACACGTCGCGATCAAAGGGGTCAGGGATCAACGGAGTCACGGGACTCAGCGCCAGCGATGGCAGATCTAGTATGCTCGGGGACAAGATCTCCGGCATCTTCCTCGGGGAGAAAGCTGCCGCGGCCGGAGAATTCGGGTTGGATCTACCGGCGAAGGACGGGATCATCGGACTGATCATTTTCAGGTTCTTCATGCTTCCCCTTCGTTCATAGAGCTTGAAAGCTGGCTTCTTGGGGCCCGTCGGCTTCCCAGTCGGCGGGATCGAGCTCTTCGGCGCGACTGCAACGGCTGCAGCTGCAGCGGCAGCGGCGGCGGTTTGCTTTGCGGCGGTTTCGGCTGAGCCGGTGAGCATCTGAACTACTTGCTTGAAGGAGGAGGTGTCGGCTTGGATGAAAGTAGTCGGGTATGGGTTCGGATCGATGGGTCTCGGGATTGACTTGGGAGTCGCCGGAGCGGCGGCGGCTGCAGAAACTGCCAAAGGCGGCACCTTTAAAGGCAAAGAAGCTCCATTGCTGCTGCTGCTACTGGTACTGGAATTGGGAGAGGTCGCGTGAGGAGATTGGACCTCTCTCCCTCTCGGATATGAGCCGTTTTCCATTACCTAAACGTTTGTGCTAAAAATTGGCTTTTGGGGGGTGGAGAATAGCCCAATTAGGTCCGCGAAGGAAAGAGGAAGAAGGGAAACAGAAAAGGGGAAGAAAGAGAGAGTGAGGTAGAAGAAGAAGAATGGGTGGAGGCTTTAAATCATCTCCTTCACTTTATCTGTGAATGTCCGGTAGGGGAAGAAAGGTTAAAAGGATGTGGGATGTTTGGGCTGTGGACCAGGGCAAAGACATAAACCGGCCTGGCATTCAAATTCCTCATCTTGGAATCTCTTCCCTTCTTCTCCATCATTGATGTCGATTCAAAGCTAAGCCATTGACTTTGGCAACCCTTTCTTTACTTGCCCTGGTGTGTCGGTCTGTCGAAGATAAGGAATTACAGTCACCATGACCAAATTCAATTTAACTAAAGGTAATACAATTAATATAAAATTAAATAAAATATTTTTCTTGCTGACTAACAAGATATTAAAATTTTTATTTTGATTTGGGATATGATGCACCCATTAAATTTTTTGTTTTCAATAATTTTTATTTATTTGATAGTTTTATATTTAACTTTTATTATGTAGCAAGATATTTTTTAAAATAGAAATAATTTAACATCGTAACATTGAATAAAAATCGCGTATATAATAAAAATAACATGAGCAAGTTATATGAGACGTGAATTTTTTTTACGAAAACTTTGATAGTGAAAAATTCAAAAGGCATGATCTAGCTTATATAATTTTATTACTGTGAACGATATGTTATAAAGAATGATAATCTCATTAATAGAAGGCAATTAATACAACGATATACATGAAAGAGTACTTTGTATAGTACAAATAAGAGAAGTTTTAAGCTGTCATAGTGATTTGGATGATGACGATGGGAATGATAGGGATGAACTTATTCATCCTTGGGTATAATATGTAGAAAAATGGATGATGTTATGGAGGAGCATGGGGTGATGTTATGGGAGCTTGTTAATCTTGGTTAATCAAATAGGAGATGAAACTAAGTGCAAAATAAATTGATTTTTTTCTTACAATAGAGGCTAAAAATGGATGTTGATGATGCTAAGGTTGTAAAATATCTGGGAAAAAAACTATGATGATGAGGCTAATTTGGAATGTGTGTAGAAGCCCAATGAAACTATAGACAAACCCTAGAACTAGTAGTCTTGCACTTGATCGATGGTGGAGAAGATGATTAAAAGGAGACTACAATGGATGATAAGGTGAATGAAAAGAGATCGTTATTCTATGAGACAAAAAAAATAGGATAACAAACTTTCCTCACACCAAAGAAGTGTGAATGGTGAGAACCACCAAGCAAAATTCTTTTCATTAGTTTAAATTAAAATAGAAAGTAAAATTTTACATTGTTCATAAGACAAAAATATTATAAACATTATAAAAATTATACATTTTTCAATCCTTAACTATCAACTTGGACTTTAATCTTTTCATTAATCTCTTCATGGCCCTGTGTGCTAAAGCTTTTTTTCATTTTCACAAAGAACTCTTCTCTAAAGAGTTGAATTCAAGATAATTATCCATAATATTTGATGCTAGCTAATATCTCCAAATCATATATATCTCCTTAGATGTTGGTTTGTCTTTTCATCTCACTATAAATATATATTTTGTATGTTGATATCGTAGCACTTCACGTGTAATAATACTCAACCTCTAAGAAACAAATGCCAATTAGATGGTTGCAAGTGATGATCTTTTCATCTTACAAAAGCATTGTCATGCATATTTGGATGTTTATTAAGTCCTTTATATGATATAATTTCTTCTATGTTAAATGTATGGCTAATAAACATTTCCTTTATATGATGATGAGGTCTTTCATTTCCTTTCAATATACTTTGAGGTCAAATCCTTCAAAAATTTGGCTGAAATAATTAGAGTATAAGCTTAGCTAGCTCTTTTATCAATTATATTCGCTAGAAGAACATGCCAATTATACTTGCCCGCAATCTTGAACTTACAAAAAGTTTCTAACTAACGGTCAAATAAAAGCCAAATCAATTTGCTACATAGCTACCTAAACTGAGTTCAATTGATGTTTCTTCTATGTAATCATACTATGCAATTAATTCTATAACAATATCCTTTATACATACTTCTAAATAGAGGACATTCGTCAAGAACATGCAACATTACATCTTAGATGAAACTCCATCATATTAAAGTCTGATAAAAAAATTCTCTAAATTTCTTTTTAAAATCTCCCTTTCTTGTTGAACTTAAATCTATTTTTCTAATTAAAAGTTATGATTAAAATATTATCACTATATATGAAAACTTTTTTTTTTTGAAAATTTTAAGCATTTTCAATATTGCATGGTTACACATCCTTCACTAACTCATCATCTTGTGAACAAAGGTGAAGAAGCTTCCAACCAACAATATGAGAACCAAGCAATGATAATTAATGGATTGACTCTAATAAAAACCCTACTCATTCACATTTAAACCAGCTTGAATCCTTTTGTGGACCCAACAATACATGCATTAATCATTAAATCTTGGAATCCTTCAAGCAATAAGCCAAAACTTAGTCTTCATTCATCTCTTTTTTTTTTTTGGAAAGTATGCCATTACCTTCAACAATTATTGAACTTCTAAAAAGGTAACTTGTAATACTACTTTGCAAATATATATTTTTTATTTTTTTATTTTATTTTTTATAATTAAATTCATTTAAATTTGATTTTTTTGTAAATCAATCTTCAAAAAGATTAAAAAATATATTATTAAAAAGCTCTATTAACATTAATTTTGAAAGGGATTTGCTTTGACAATTTGTTGATTTGTCTAAAATCAAAATGTCATTTTGGTCAATTTTTTCTTTCCAAAAATTAGAATGGGAAGTGTGAAGGCAATTTACTTTTCTATTTATACAAAATATTTATTGTAGCCTACAATGTGGATGAGTTTGAAAGAACTCCTAAAAAAATAAAAAAAATTACAAAATTTGAAATAAATTGTAGGTTGCTACTATTTCTATTATGCACTTAGGATTTCAGAGATTTTGCTTTGAAGGTTCATTAATGTAATTAAAGGTTTTTTGAATGATCTAATTGCAAATTTTATTCAGTTTTCTCAAACTTTCACACCTCCTATTATTCCTTCTTCTATTCTCTAGAATTTATGTTTCTTGTCATATACTCAGCCAACCTCTGCCAAGTCTATAATACTACAATTAAGCAGCTTAGTCATAGCAATATTTAAAATTATAAAAAAAGGATAAAGTCATTGCAAAATAATTTATGTCATTATTGAAAATATGACCATTTCTTTGTAATTTTCCAATCATAATACAAATGCATAAAGGCAACAATTTTGAAATTATTGCAAAAAATAATAATTGGTCATAAGCTAAAACATTTATGTTGACTATTCTTACATAAATAAATTTTAATTACAATGGAATTAATTAAAATTTGGCTTATGGTTGGGAGAAAGTGTTGACTATTCCTCAATTCTCAGTGGATAATTAGTTAATTACATTTCTACTTATGTTTTTTTACAGAATTTGTCAAAGTGGACAAAATCTCCCTCTTCTCTCTCTCTCTTTATTATTATTTTGTAATTTTTTTAATTTGCATGAATTAAAACTATTTTTGCAAATGTCACCCTCACAAAGACTTTGTAAGGTACCCAATGGTTGATTATAATGGTGGAATGAGACACTATAATACAAAAAATAAAAATAAAAATCATGAAATTAAAATAGTGGACTGACGGTGGAGTTTATAGATTTGATATTCTAATTAAAATTTTTATTTATTATTTTAATAAAAATTTGATTAAGAAAACTACGATAAGGTAATTAAGAACAATTCTTGTTATAAAGGTTGCATGAGACATTTCAAAAAAAATGAAAATGGACTAACGGTGGAGTGTATATTTTCATCAGATATTGCAATTATAAAATATATTTTAATTGTAATTAGACAAAAATAATTAGGTCTAATTAAAATTATTATTAACTTTTTTATAATTAGTGAAGACATAAGTCATTAAATTGTCAAAACCCTAAATGTATTTAATTTCCTTTTATTAAAAAAAATTTGGGTGAAAATATGATTTTTATGATTGTAATTCAAATTAAATTTGTTCATATAAAAGGGTATATTTTGTCTATTAATACATAATTGAGTTTTTTTTTTAAATCACCATTTAAGATCATTAATTATAATTAAGACAAATGGTTGTGATTAATTATTATTAATCCCCTAAAATCTGCTTTCTGTTTTAAGTTTTTATTAATATAGAAATGGTAGCTTCTACTTTTTAGAGGTGATTAAAGTTGTATTGAATAAGCTTAAAGTAGTTCAAAATTGAAAGAAAAGGATGATTTTAATAGCTTGTTTAATTAAAAGAAATTGTCCTTTTCAAAAGGAGAAGTCTTGGTAGTTCCTATTTGTTCATAGTTTTGCTTTGATGAAATTCTAAGTAATTTTCTTGTTTTTAGTTATATATGACTTTTTCTTCATATTTGAGAATAATTTATATGATTGATTGTATACGAAGAGCCCCATACAATCACGCAGATCTATCGTGACTATTAATCTTTACTCAATTATGATAAAAAAATCAAAGACTGATGAGAGCTACAAATTGCGTAAACCATTTGATTGCAATCGAAATCATCAGCTACGGTAACACTTAGGAATGAGGATGAACTAAAGTGATCAAAATTGAATGACATGCATTAATGATCAAATTTATTTTTAACCCAAAGATATTAATTGCATACCTTAACAATATATAAACCAAATTATCATAAAAATTTTTAGTTATTGGCTTTTATTTAGTCTTTATTAAAAGACTCTTTCATGGTTATTATTAACCTCTTTGATCTGATCTTTATTAAGCATATACTGATTTTTGTTATGGTCTCATACCGGTTAATGAAGAAGACATATATGACTATAGTCAATAAAAAACAAGTATATGCATAATTCCTTTCAAACTTTAATGTGAGAAAGGATTTAGAAATGATTGATTGGAATTTATTTATTGAATTGGTTAAAGGTCAATGTTTTAATCCTAAGTAGCTTTCATAAATGACTATTTGTCTTTATTCTTCAAGAAATGCCAAAATGCCATCCTTTATAATGGTACATATCTAATAGATATTTTAATGAATATGAAGGGATTTTATGTCTCTCAAACTTTCACTCTTTCTATGAATATTGGTCTCTATAGGATAATTAATTTTACATATCTACATATTTTATTTTATGGATAGTGAAATGGTAGCTTCAAAGGCTTTTTTTTTTTTATCTTAAGAGTTTTGAAAAATTGAGTGTTGAAGTATAAATTTGATAAAAGTGAGATTTCATGTAGTTTATAGTAAAAGGATGAAAGATGTATTAACTTCAAAATAAAATTTTATGAAAGGCTTTAATTATCATTGCCTCAAGATTTAGGATCTGCTTAGGACGGCTGCAATTTTTTTGTAAATGTAGTTATAAAGTGATTGTGAAGAAAATAACTTTTTTTAAGCTACTGTATGAAATAGCTTTCAAGCACAAAAAAATTTGAAAGAAAAAAAAAAGCAATAGTTAAACAGAAAATGTTGTTGCAATCTAAAAAATAAAGAAGCAAGAAAGCTATCACAAACAGACCCTTAGACATACTATTTCAGTGTTTTGTTTAAGCATAATGAAATATATTTAACTAGAATAATTCTTGACATTTCAATGTTAATATGATCAGCTTAATCGTCAATCTCTAAGGCCATCAACATAATCTAATGAATGAATTCAAATAACTAGCTAATAGCACTAATCTTAAAATAGGAAACCTCTATTCATTCACCAATCACCACCTTTAAAAAAATCTTAAAATAACATCATTTTCTAGCTGATGGACTAATTTATGAAATAATAAATTTTGCTAAATATATTATTTAATTGAATATAATTTAAAATGATATGAATTTTAATTAACTACATAAACCCCTCCACTTTAATGATTTTTTAACATACAAAACAAGTACAATAAAATCTTTTCTTAACTATGTATATTTTATACCTACAAACAAAGAAATAGTATTCAGCTTTTCATTCATTTTTGGCTTTTTCTATTTTATAATTACTTGCCCTTCATCTTTCTTAGGTCTTTCATTAGCTTTTCTATTTTGTAATTATTAAAAAGTTAATAGTTTTAGAAAGGTGTTTCATTCAATTTTAACAAAAAAATTATCAGATTTGGTCAAATTTTTATAATTTCCTGTTTTCTGGTTTAAAAAATAGAAATGATGAATCATTTTTTTGGAAAAACTCTAGCAATATTTTGATAAAAAATTTATCAGAATGTTTTAATTAAAATTTAATTATATTAAAATATAAAACTATTAAATTTCTTTTGATATAAATCTTACACAAAAACATTAAAATTTATATTACATTCATTTGAATATTAATTTAATAATTTTAAATTTATGTTAATCAAATTATAGTGAGAATATTCATAGTTTTGTTTCAACTTTACATTTTATTTATTTCAATTGGATATATATATATATATATACCCCATGATTTTTTAAAAAAATTATGTAAAAACTCTAATGTTTTTTATGTTCTTTTTATTTATTTATGTGTTTACAAGATCTTCGTGCAAAACTAATGAGTAAAACTTTTATTTACGGTCTTGAATTGCATAGCACACAACAATGATCAAATATATATATATATTTGATAACAAGCATTATAATTAAAATAGAAAAAAATGATTTTAAAAAAAATCATGACAGTATAATTTTATCTTGAGTGACATTTACAAAGCAATATATATCAAAGATCAAATATCATTTTGTTTTGATCAGTGTGTACATTAAATATAAAAATGCAATTTCTTTTTTAATAATCTGTAAACTTTAGATGTTATTGATAAGACTATGATCAGAACATTTAGTTGTTACTGATAAGACTTTGATGAAAATAATTTAATGCAAAAGACAATTATTTTTCATCTTACTGACTTTTTCCAAAACCTTTCTCTTCTGTAATTCTATTCAATTTGTTTGATTTGTTACATTTGATTTTGTAAATTTTGGGAATGTTAAAAGGTCAACAGAAAATGTCATTACATAAAAATAATAATTTAAAATTTATTAAAAAAAATAATTGAGAAGTTAGTTTATATAATACTATATTCATCTCCCCTCAAAGAACAAAGTAAAAATTTAGAAGAATTTTGAGATATAATAATATTTTTAACTAATACAATTTAAATTAATGTTATTAACTATAAGTTAAAAATGTTATTAATTTAAATTAATGTTATTAATTATAATTCAATCAAAAGAATTTACTAAAATGAGTTGTTTTTAATCAGAATATTAGATGCAAATTTCACTAAATTTTTTTAATTATATTTAAAAATATGTTATTATCATTTAAATTTATATTAATGCAAGTTTATATTTATTCTTACTTTATATGTTGAAAATAAAAAAAAAATTAAGATAAATATAAAATAAATTAATTATTTGTTTTTATTAGAATATTCTCACAAATTTTTTTTTTATAATTAATAATGGCTCAAAAAGTCAATCTAAAGCATGCAATGTGAATTTTGAAGGTGTCATCCATTATGAATAATGGGCTAAGCCTAATGGCTCATAAAGTCAAATCAATAATCAATGGAATATGAGTAAGGTTGATGTCAAGTAGACTTTAGAGTGAGTTGAACTAAATTTGAAATTATTTTTTGTTATTTCAATTTGAGCTAAATTAATTCATGTCAATTTAAATGCTATTAAATTAAATTTAGTTTATCTTTCATGTTGTTAGAGTCAAGGGTATTACATTTATAATGGGGTTATATAATTTGTTAAAAAATTGTAATATAGAGTAGAAGGAACACAACATAAAATAAAATAAACGTAGTATGTTTGAAGTTTTTTAATAAAGTATAAAATAAATACAAGAGGTTTTTTTTTTTTTTTTCATTTGATTTGAAGTAAAATGAATATATTATATAGTTCGATGGAGGCTGTAGGCAATAGGAAGTGGTGACCAACAATTACAGGTTGGTCAGACAGGTGATGAGCGGGTGACAGTGGTAGATGTTGGCAAGAGACAATAGTGGTTATGCTGACAATAGACAATAGCAAGCGGCATCAGCCAACACTGGGTAGCGGTGGTTAGCATAGGGCATTAGTAATAATGATTTGCAGTGCATTCAAAAATTGGTCATATCGGATGAGTTTGAAATACACCCAAAAAAAATTAAGGGTGAGTTTTAAATTCCTAAAAAAAATTATTTTTGGATATATTTTTTCTTCAAAACAAATACCAAAATTGCTAAAACACTTGCATTTGAAATACTTTACATCCAAAATAGCCCTAAAATAAATTTTATTTATTACTTAAAGTATACTTTATGATAATGTTAGTCCAAATATGTAGGTGCAATATCAATCATAGAGAAAGGGGGCATAATATCAATTAAAGATTAATTAAATTTCAAATAAGGAACCAAAGGGAGAGTTGGCTAACCCAAATTGGAATCTATGGTAGCCTAATTTGGTTCTTAATTATAAAGTGGATTCCATATTAGACATAAAAGTCAAAGTCAAAAAAGTTTGTGGAAATTTATGCCCGAAAAAAATTTGCTAGCACCTAACACTTGAACCTAATTTATAGATGAAAATCAATATAGCATGATGATAATAAAAAAAAGAATGTAATTATAATCTTAGAACAATTAGGATAAAATAAAACAAAAGTTATTTCAAGATTCATGTTAATGACTACAATTTCTCAAATTATTTTATGAAATAAAAGCCCCATCAAACAAGATTTTTAATTGAAGCTTATCCAAAATAGCCATTTGATTACATTTCAATCATTAGAGTATATTTATGAAATTCTTCATGAAACACTATATACATTTGAACTATAATTACACTTATTTAGAAATATGATTAGATGTCAAATCTTAGACATATTTTCTTAATTTTTTTTACTAAAGTTAACATCATTTATATTTTTATCTTATAATCACACTTTTTACAAAATATGACTATTGATGATATGATTGAAAATTTAAATTATAATTTTATAAAAATATGAGTAAATAATTATCTCCTAGCCATAAGTGATTTAGGTATATATGCATTAATAATACTCCTAAAATGTGTTGTTAAAAATGATTTCTCTTGAATCTAGACTTGTTCATATATCACGCCAAGGTGTACAACAACAACAATAATGCCAAGCCTTTATCTCACTACATGGGGTCAACTACAGGAATCACAGCTTCATGAATCACTTTTTCTCCATTGTGTTCTATAAAGAGTTAATTTTTTAATTTAAATCTAATTAAAAAGATCATTTCTAATATTTTCTAACCAAATCTTTTTAGGTTTACCTCTATCTTTCTTTGTAATATAATCGTTCTTTTTTTTATAAAAAAATAATCAATTTAATTTTTACTATATTCAATTTTATAAGTGATGAGATGCTCATCTCTCTTCTTACATAAGGTATTAACAATTATAAAATTACAAGCTATAACAAAACCTAATAAAGTCTCATCACCTTTATTAGTCGTTCCAAATTCATAGTCATCATGAATATTTTTAAAATCTTCTACCTCTCTATCAATATGTCCATTTAAATCTCCTTCAATAAATTTTTTTTTCTTCAAGAGATATCTTTTATATAATTCTTCTAAGTCATTCCAAAATTTTAACTTTGAACACATATTCAAGCCTACTCGAGGAATATAAATACTTATAATATTAATAATCTTAATATCAACAATAATCTTTAAATATATAATTCCATTTCTAATTCTATTAATTTCTACAATATTATCCAAACTCTTATCGATCTATAATCACAAATACACTATTTTTAGTATGACTTCTATCTGAATACTATAATTTAAATCATAAACTATCAATCTAGTTAGTCTTCTTTCCAACCTATTGAGTTTCCTGAATGCATAGAAAATCTATCTCCTTGTGAACCATATTTCCTATTAATTTCATTAATTTATGTGTAAGAGGATATTACGATAAAGTGAACTAAGTGAAAAAGAACGAAGAAACAAAGAGAGAGAAAAAGATATTGAGTATAGAAAATTATATAAATTAAGCTCACCCTTTAAAACCTTATTTATAAATTTGATTTGAGGCTTAAGCGTTACAGAATTAACTATATACATGACTACATAGAAAATTAGAGAAAAATGTAATAGCCATGTAGCCTAATTAGAATGTTCAACTTGATGAAGTCGTCTATCAAGCTCATAGGAAGTCGTTGGGTTGGCGTGCAGCCGTGCATAGATGGATAAATAATCAGATAGTCATATCTATAATTTCTCGTATGAAGTATGTTGCCCACTTGAGTAATCACTAAGGCTAACTTCATAGTTCATATTCGCTAGGACTGGCTTGATATGTTGTACTCGCCTACATGGGATGAGTTTATAAAACATAATCACCTGCTTGAGACAAGTTCACTTGTTGAATTGATGAGTTCCTTTTGAGTTGATGCCAAGTAGACCAAGTTGAATTATCATGAACCAAATCGACTTGACTTGAACCCTAATTTCTAGATATTTAGTTGTTCACTTTCACTCAATTTTTTAGAAAGATTTTAATAATAATTTGATTTTTAATTTATGATAATATATAAGAGAAAATAAATTATGTTAGGATATCCTAATATATTTTACATCATAATGGGCATAAAAACTTTTCGATTTACGTAAAAATTAATATAATTTTGAATATCATACATTACACTAATCTCAATATAAATCATAAATCTTTAAGCTCATCCTAATAAAAAAACGCCCACATATTATTATATTATATATATATATATATAATGAATACAACTCAAAATTCTTAAAATTTAAATGCATGAGGAGACAAGTCAAGCAACATAAATATAAGAGATAAAGACATTAACAGTTCTATATAGATTCGTAGCACATATAACAATGAACTACTTATCAAAGCAACAAATAAAAATTTGTACATTCGCATTTATGCATTGTTTCCATCGTTGATTTTCTGTTTGATATCTACTTTGCAGCAGCTGTCAGATAAGCTGAAAAAAACCTTACAAAAGTTAAATATAAGCATAGATTTTGATGCCTTTATATGTCATTTTAGACAAATTAATAGCTATGACTTAGTCGTCGGATTTAGTTATTTGTTGAATAATGGCTCTCTCCACACAATTGGCTTCATGATGGCAACATGCAAAAGCATTTATCATTTTATGAAGAGTTAAAATTTTGGTCAATTAGCTTTGAAATTATGTAAATCTATAGTCCAAATAGTTTTTTTTTGTATGTCAAGGTTTTATTTGGTAATTTTCATAGTTATTTTATCTGTAGTAATTGTATTTGTCACAGGTGTCAATAAGTGACCCGACATGATGATATGATATGAACCTGATAAGAAAATTTTAGGTTTGGATTGACCTGGTTAAATTTGGGTCGTGTTCGGGTCTAGGATCTTGATCCAATTAAAATTCGGGTCGGATTTACTATTCAAATTCATGTTAAATGTCAAATGGGTCATGTTTGGGAAAAATGGGTTGTGTTGATAAAAAAAGGTACGATTCATGTAATAAATCGGTTGAATTTGGGTTAGGCGAGTATGAATCGAGTCAGATTCGAATCAAATATTTTGACGCATATAATAAATGTGTCATATTACAATCAACTTTGGATCGGACTCAAACTCAATCTGACAATCCAAATTATTAGTCAATTAGTTTTGAAGCAAATAGATCAAATCCTTGTCAAAGCCACCCAAGCTTTGGTTGGGTAGGAGGTGGCTAACTATGAGTCCCTCTTCTCTATCCTCCCTTTCCAAATTATTAATCTATTAGCTAAAGGCTGACAATACATTGCACAAACTTATATAGCAATCAACTTCTATGCACTTGAATCATTATGAAAGAATAAATAAATGTGGTTAGTTTATAACTTAGGAGTAGACTAATTATGATATAGCAATTAGGAGACAACCAAAATAGATTTGCATAGCGATAACTTCATATTTCATAGTACTTGTTTACAAGTGAGCTCCAAACGAGCACCGTGTGAGTATGAGAAAAATATGTTGGATCATAGCACCTCAAAATATTATAAATATTCTCTCTAATGATAGAATCGATAGAAGCCACGTTGAGAGAAATTTCCTAAAGATTTTTAATAATGATATTAATATATGAGATAGTGACTTCAACGTATAAATTCATAGTAACAATGAAGTACTTAATTAAAGTCACAAATAATATAATGTATATTTGCAATCATACCTTCTTCCCATCTTTAATTTTTTATTTGATCTCTTCTTTGTCAACAATTGTCAGAAAAAATTGCAAAAAACATGGAAAATTTTAATATAAGCATTGACTTTTATGTCTTGATTTGTCATTTTATGTTAATGACTATGACTTTATCTTCATATTAGCTATGCATCGATGGCTCTCTCTACACCAATGAGTTCAATAGTTAGATTTTTGATTAATTATTTTGAAATGATTTAAAGAGAATAAAATCTTTTTTTTGCTCAGTTTAATTTAATTTGTTATCCAAGCATTAGCAATGATTCAATAATCATGGATTTTTTTTTTTTTTTTGTCATTTTAATTGATTTCTAAGTTATGAAGAAGTGATTGGCTACTAATTTATAGTTTATATTTAAGAAATAAAATGAAAAGTAGAATTTATGTAGACTCATTGGAATTATGTGTGGACTCAATAAAACCTATCATTTGGATTTTTCTCTAGCCTTTTACCCAAATAACCACACACATTCTCTTTTGTCTCTCTCCTGCTTTTTCTTTCTCGTTGGCTATTGCACTGGCCTTACTAAAACCAAATAAGGACGCATTATAATGTCTATTTTTCTATCTTTTTGTCTATCACATGTAAAAATTATTCATAATTTTTGGCAACATAACAACCAAATGATGTGGCTATGATCCTATCTCGAGTAAATTCATCATTTCTTAGCTTGTTATTTTTGTTGAGTTATCTCATTCATTCTCTTCACCTATACCTTCGAACATTAATCCACATTAGCAGCAAAATAACACAACTCCTCTAACTCTCATCTTGTTTCATCTGTCTCCCCAAATCATAAACCTACAAATAATATTTTTCTAGCTATTTCAAGATCATCCTCTTCACCAAGCACGCAGTCAAGCACCACTTCACCTTTAACTATTGTTGTCCCCTCAAACAACTCTATCTAAAATGAAAAGGTAATTTGCAGGAATCATCCCATGATAACTAAGCCCCAAATAAGATCATTAAAGCCCAAACAAATTCATACATTTCATACTCAAAACAAAATATGCCACAAAATCCACTTGATATAATTAGGCAAGCAAATACAAACATTGTCGTGAGGCAATGTCAATTGAATTTCTGGATCTTGAATAACAAGGACCTAGAAGCTAGTTTCTTCTTCACCAAAATATGTTCATAGATGTTGTTTGATTTATAAAATCAAGTTCAATCACGATGATATTGTAGCTCTGTTAATGGCACAAGGCTTTATTTAATCAAGAGCATGGACTTGATTTCATTGAGACATTCATTCCATTTATGAAATTGTCCACTGTTTGTATTCTTCTCACTATTGCTCTTCATTTTTTTATAGGTCATTACTTAATTAGATGTCTCAAATGACTTCTTACATGACAAACTTTGCGAGACTATCTTTTATGCAACAACTGCCTAGCTTTATCAATCTCTAACATCCAAATCATGTTTGCTTAAAAATACAGTCTATGATCTCAAACAAGTCTTGCAGCAATGGTTGGCCACCTTCTTCACATATTTGCTAAGGCATGATTTTCACCAAAGCACAGTCAATCCATCTCTTTTTCTCTACTCTCGAAACTATGTGTAATCATACTTATTTATGTGGATGACATCTTAATTACTAGAAACAACAACAATGAAATTTCAACTCTTACAAAATCTTAATTTGGAATTTTGCATGAAACATCTAGGTTTGCTATTTGATGTTTCCTTGGCATTCTGGTACATTTACCTTCTCATGGGTTCTTCTAGTCTTGAGAAAAATATTTACAAGATATTCTTCAAAAAATTGGAATAACAACTTACAAAGATATATCCAATCTCATACCGTCTAAATAAAATAGTGATTAGCAACAACACCAGATAGTTTTAAGACCCAGCTCAATATCATCTTCTTGTAGGCTGATCACTTTAATACCTTACAATAACTTGTTCGGATATCTCATTTATTGTCAAACTAGTTTTCCAACACATGCACAATCCTCTTAACTGGCAATATTCATTACGCAAATGCCTTCTTCGCTACCTTAAATGAATATCAAATTCCTCTTATCAACTAATTTACCTTACATATGATAATATTTCTACCATTGCATTAGAAAATAGCCCGGTGGTGTTTCATGTTTGGAAAAAAACATATTAATATCGACTATCATTTCATTCACAAACACATTCTCTATAATGAAAATTGAGTATAATACATTACATTTCAAGATCGACAAAACTCGCACCATGACACAATTTCATCTACTGCGAGACAAGTGAACAAGACACCTTCTAAGTCATCAACTTGAGGGGAGGTAATATCAGTTTGCATAATTTAGCAACCGTCGCATTCACCATAAATCACTTTTTAACCTACCTCTGAAATGTCTTATCTAATTGTCCATCTCAACATCCAACTATCTATCACCAGTTAGGGGTGTCAATTTCGGGTTACGGGTCGGGTTCAGGTCGAACCCGGAATGACCCGCGTTCAAATGGGTCGACCCTAACCCGACCCGCGTCGGTAAACGGGTTGGAAATCCGAACCCGGACCCGACCCGGCGGGTTGCCGGGTTGACCCGACCCGACACGGGAAGCCGGGCGCGCGCGGGTGCGCAGGCGGGCACGCTGGGTGGGCGCGTGCGGGAGCACTGGGTGCACGCGGACGGGCGCGCTGGTGCGCTGGCGGGCGCGTTCGGGTACGCGGACGGGTGCGCGTGCGGGTGCGCGGACGGGTGCGCGGCGGGCACGCGAGCGGGTGCACGGCCGACGCGCGAGCGGGTGAGCGGGTGGGCGCCGAGCAGGTGCGCGGACGCGCGCGGGCAGCTGGGCAGGCGCGGGCGGCACGCGGGCAGCAGCGCGGGCAGCTTCGGCGGGCACGCGTGGGCGGCTGGGAAGGCGGGCGCGCGGGCAGCTTCGGCGGGTGCGCGGGCAGGTCGCGGGCAGCTGGGCAGGCGATCGGGCAGCCGGGGCAGGGCGGGCAGGCTTCGCGGGCAGGCGTTTAAACAGGTTTTCGGGTTGATCCGGCAACCCGTCAGGTCAACCCGAACCCGACCCGTTTTTCAAACAGGTCGAATTCCTGAACCCGAACTCGACCCGTTTAGGACTCGGGTCGGGTTCGAGTCGGGTTTTCCGAGTCGGGTTTTCGTGTCGTGTCAAATATTGACACCCCTATCACCAGCCAATATTAACCATTGGTATGATATCTCTAACCTACGATATAACGGCTTATGGGTGTCATGCTTCCTCTTCTTCTATAAATTATCTTAGTCTCTGCCGTATAATACATATATACAATGCAATATTAATGAATAATGACACATGTAAGTTACCTATTGATATATCGCCAAAAAATCATCTTGATCGGGCACGAATCTCGAGGAAAACTCAAGTTGGAAACTTCAAAAATTATTTCGGAGACCATTTAAACTCCGATTTCAGCAAACTTATAGTCGAACTGAGCGTCTCGGAAATACGAATCCAACGACACCAAATTCGACTCAATCCGAGCCCAAGTGAGTCCAAATCAAGTACCCGAAGCGCTGTTGGAAGCATCAAACAGCTATTTGAGTTACCAAACGGTCTCCGATTTTGGCGAGCTTATAGTCGAATCGAGCGGCTCGACGAGACGAATCCAACGAGCCCAAGATCGTAGAATTCTGATATCATTAAGACCTTCAAATGCTTGATAAACGGTTCACGATCAAGGGATTCAATATCGGCCGTTCATCCGGATCACTCCCTATTTGCCCCTGATCCCTCACATATTTACGGGCTATGCCACTCCAGAAAAAACTATAAATAGCCCCTCATTTCTCTTAAGAGGGGACCCAAGCCAAGAAGAGAAGAAGAGAAGGAAGAGAAGAGAAGCCTAGGAGGGAATAACTCCTCCTCGACCATCGCCAGAACACCGCCGGAATTCCGCCGGAACACTGCCGGAACACCGCCGGAACACCACCGAAGCACCACCAGGCGCCCGAGGGACGCCGGAGCTCTGCCCGACACGGGAGCAACGTCGGAATTCTGCCCGACGCCGGAATTCTACCCGACGCCCGAGTGACGCCGGACTTCTTTCCAAGTGACGTCGGAATTCTGCCGGACACTCAAGTGACGTCGAAACTCTGCTTGTCCTTGTAACTGATACTCATTGTAATCTGATCGTCCTGAATTTAAAGGACGAATCAGCCTCGTGTACTTCAAACAACACTAGTGGAACTCTTTCAACTGGGCGTGACCCCGTGGTTTTTTCCCTTTCCAGGGTTTTCCACGTAAAAATCTTAGTGTTACTATTTCGATTCTGTTTGTGTGCTGGATATACGTACAACGTTGAGACGGAAAATTAAAATATATCGCCGCGTATATTTGAGTCCGCAACACCTATGTTTCTCAATATTTTTTGGTTCATGTTTTCCATTAGAATTGACCTCAAAGCCTTTAAATTTATGCTAACATTAGTATTACATATGATATTTAAGAGTTGCACTAATCTTAGTATAAATTCTTTAATTTTAAATTACATCCTAATTTAAAAAAAAATCAAAATATCAATGTGAAACTATTCCATTCATTAGAATTTATTCATATGAATTAATTCAAGAATCACTTTTTAAAAATTTTAGCTTTGAAAAAGTGATTAAATATAAAAGTGTAAAGGTATTTTTCTATTTATTAATAAATCTACCATTTTAATAATGTTCTTAATCTTATAAACATCTCTTAAAAAAAGTGACCATTGATTACATGATTTAAATTTTAAAATAAAAAACTAAACTTTATAATTATATTTTAGCCATATATAATTTCAACTATTTAAATAATATTTATATATACTCTTTAGAAAGTGTAATTAAAATATTTTCATTCATTTTTTTATAAAATCATATTATATATAACTTTTCATCACATAACATTAAAAGAAAATTTGACAACTATAACAAATTCTTACATTTTTAATGTAAAGAAGATAAGTCAAGTACTATAAATATACAAGATAATGACATCAGCAGAACATTTCGACTTATCAAAGCAAAAAATAATAAATTGTACATTTGCAATCCTACCTTTCTCCCATAATTAATATTATATTTGATCTCCACTTTATCAAAACCAGGCAGATAGGCTGCAAAAAAAAATTTACAGAAAAGTTAAATATTTGTCATTTTTTTGCTAATTTATGGCTATGAATTAGTCATCAAATTAGTTATTTCTTCAATGGTTCTCTTAATACAAATGGCTTCAAAATAGCAACAAATGAGAGTTATATTTTTGGTCAAATTGTTTTGAAGTGAGGCAAATAGTCCAAATTAATAAATAATAATTCAAATGGTCAAGCCAAAATAAATAAATATAAATCTTTTTTATATACAAAATAAATTTAGATAAATAAAATATAAAATATGAATTTTAAATAAATTAGAATAAGATTGTAATAATGAGATTATAAGTCAATTACTCAATTATATATATCTAATTAGTCCTAATCAACAGATTTTGAGCCAAGGTGCTCCCAGGACCCGTTAACCCTAATACGAAAGATTATATTTGAAGGATTTATCGGCTCTCACTCAAGCGAAAATGATATAGAGCAATGCAAATTAATGCCCTCTTATATAGTAGATAATAAAAAATAGTATATAAATAAATTATTTAAAAAAATTTAAATTTGTTTCATAAAAATTTAACAATAACTTAGGAAAAACCCTAATCCATCTTGAATTTTTCAAAATTTTTGAAGGAATTGATTGAGATCAGTTAATTGTGTATTGAATTATCAAATTGTGCATATTTTGATTTAATTTGATAAAATCATGATTATCATGATGTAGGATTTTGATTTATTTATGCCAAAAGAGGAAATTCTTTTTTGAAATATAACTATATCTATGAGATTGTCACATAGTTATGTTTTCCGACTCATAATTCGATAAGAATTCAGCTATTTATGATTCATAATAAAGAGAGAGATTAGAAAAAAAACTTTTCATTGAGACTAACGCTTCGTTTGGGACTGTTTTATTTTTCAAATCGTAACAACGGTTTATGTTTGGCTACTGCTTTTCAATTGTTTTTAAAAAGTTTTTGTGTTAGGAAGTTGCTTTCTATATCAGCTTCCAAAAAAGTTATTTTCTCCACAACAGCTTTACAAAAACTTTTATAAAAAGCTGCAATATTCCTCAACAAATCTTAAGGTTTCATTTGGGACAACTTTCTTACTGCTTTGCTTTTGCAACCGTAATTATAATTTTTGTTTGGCTATTGCTTTTGCAATGCTTTGAAAAATATTTGCATTAAAAAACTATTTTTTATAATAATTTTAAAAAATTACTTTCTGTAAAACATTAAGAAAGTTGTCCCAACATCTCACTCAAAAAAAATTGTCGAAAATGGAGAAAAAATTGTCAAAAATGGGATGCTTTCCAAGAAAAATATGCCTTCCAATAGATTATCAAATTGTTCTTTCCAAGAAAATGACTTCCAATGAAAAAAAAATCATTAAAAAAATTAAAAATTAAAAAAAAACATAAGCATTTTCGATGGATTAGTCTGATTGTACGAACTGATAATCACGAAGATGAAAATTCGTTGGAATTTTTGGGCTTATTATTCTGTAATAATTACAAAAGTATTTTTTTGCTAAATGCTTTCAAGTTGTTGAATAAGATGCTCTAAAAAGCAACTCGTTTTGGTATGTTGTTTGGGAGTTTTGGCTATCAATTATGACTTCATTTGGGACGACTTTTTATTACTTCTTAAAACAGAGTTTAAGTACAAAAATTAACTATGTTTTAAGAAGCAATAAAAAAGTCGTCCCAAACGAAACCTAAGGTTTCGTTTGGACCGACTTTCTTACTATTTCTATAGCAGTTTTCTAGTAAAAAATTAAATTTTTTTGTACTGAAAAGCTGTTTTAAGAAGCCATAAGAAAGCTGTCCGGCCCAAGCGAAGCCTAGGAAGTCTTGGATTCGATTCTTACAAATATAACGTGTGTGATCAGTTTGCACTAATTGACCTACATCCAAAAAATAATAATGTAAAAAAAATCTGAAATTAGATACAATATACGTTGACAAATAAGATGTTTTCAATGAAATAAACAATCAAAATGAGAAAAAGTCAAAAAAAGAAGTTGACTTTTTTAAGAAATAAATAAGCAACAGAACTGTGACATAATCTGTTACAACATATGTTGGCAGCAAGTAAAGAAACATAACGTTGACCTCATCTATAATCAAGAGAGAGAGAGAGAGAGAGAGAGAGAGAGAGAGAGAGAGAGAGATTATTTTGCTTTAATATAACTATCATTCACTTTTATAGAAAATAATGTGGTCGTCTAACAACTAATAAGAATTTTGAAATAGTTTTAGCTTCACTTTTTAATGGAAGATGTATTGAAAATTGGTGGCTCATTTCAATATTATGAGAGTGTTGTGTAATAATTGATCTGGAAATCTAGATCTTAGTATTCAAGAAATTTTATAAATAATCTCAATCTGAAGAACTCTACATTAACGCTGCAACCTCGATGTCAATCTTTTAGTAATATGTGAGTTAAAATGTACTCTTGTGTGCGTAGAGACTTTGGCTTCGTCTGTAGCGGCTTTCTTACCGCTTTTTAAAGCAGATTTCTAGCACAAAAAATTTAATTTTTGTGCTAGAAAACTACTTGAAGAAGCAGCAAGAAAGCTGTCCCAAACAAAGCCTTTCTCTTCTTGAATCTTAGAGCTTCCGCACAACAAGATGAACTTGTAAAGAACATGTGGAAGAATAATTTAGCATAAATATAACAAAAAAATCTACAAAAAAGGCCCAATTGATAGCTATGTTTTATCATCACTATTATAGGTTCACTATAATAAAGATGATTAAGTTAAAAAAATCACTATACTAATCTCTCAAATGTCAAACTTAATGACAGTCTCACCAATTATAATTAAAACTTTTAGCTACTACTTCTTCACTGTTTTTGAAAAAAAATTTATACTAAGAAGTTATTTTAGAAAGAAGCCTAATATTTTGTTTGGAATAGCTTTTGGCCGCCGTGTTTTTTATTATTTTTAAGAAATTTTTATGCTGAAAAGCTGTCTTAAAAAGCAATAAGAAAACTATTTCAAAGGCCGACTAAATTCAGGTGTTTTTTTTTGTAAGGTTTAATTAAATTATCAGTTATTATTCAATTATTTAGCACAATATCTCCTTTTGCAAAATATCTGAAGAAACTTTAAAGCCATCCTTATTCTTCTAAACCCAATAAAATTATCACACTATCTACCGAATATTTTTTATTTATATGCAAAGGGAAGATTTCCCTGTAGCAGGGAATTACTTTTCTGTCTATCAGCTGACCTGCTGCCTAAAAAGATAATATTTTTCTTCCAGATTTTACTTCCTCATAACTAATGACAGGAAAGTAAGAGAATCTACTAAGCCTACAATGAGTGTAGAAGAGAGAAATGGTGAATATTTGATTCATCCTTTAAAATTTGAAATAGGAAAAAAAAATTATTGAGCTACACCACACCAAGAAGATATTATTTTGTGCAAACACCGGACGGGAGAACCATCCGGTTTTCTCTCTGTCTATAGTAAAGGGGCAGCTCACTGCGCTTTTATTGTAGCGCTATGCTTTCACTGTAGACAGAGAGGAAACTGAATGGTTCTCGCCGTCCGGTGTCCGCACAGAATAATCTCTCCACCAAGAAACTATTTTAGAACCCCAGCGAGCTCTTTATCAAATTTGACAGACAAAATTAAGATCTGATTCGACTGTACAACTCGATTGATCAACACAATCAAATTACACACAAAACTAACAACACATTAAGTCTAATGAAACCATTTTAGTACGAAACTTATGGTGTGCATTATGGGATGGTGGATTGCACGGTTGTTAAGTAGCTTTCTAGTGCTTTGGGAGCTTAGGGTGCTCTTTGCAAATCAAATAGTTAGCGACAATTTAAGCTCTACAAAAGAAAGGTGATTGTCTGCATGGAGAAACCATATTCTTCTTCTTCCACCAGAATTTATATCCTAAGAGTTAGCTACATTAACAGGCGATTGCTTCTGTTGATAGCTATCAGGGGCATACAGTTTTATTTAGAGGTAGCTGTTGGGTCTTGACAAAGCTGGAGGAGAGTGCAGAAGTGACTATTTTGATGATGAGCTCTATGAAAAATAGAAGGTAATGTCCTTTGCAGAGGAACATCAATGGCTTCAGTTGGCTGTTGGCTTCTACTCTTATTTGTTCTTGTTGTTTTCTGGATTTCAATTTTGTTTGTTGAGATGTTCTATTTAATTTTCATCTGATCATGGATGTATGCTTATTTGACCTTAATCATACAAATTTTGATTTTTTTTTTAATATTTGATCATTTTAATCATATTAGTTTGAAATAAATTTCTAATGTGTGATATTCTTTGGCTCATATTCCAGAATCTTCTCGAAACAACCAAGATCAATAAATGGCTTAAAATTCCCATTATCAAATTCTCCTTTCACATTCTTATGAAAATGATGGACAACACATCAATGTCATCAATAAATGGCTCCATATTTTCAATGGTTATTATTCTCACATGTTCAGAAAGTTTCACAAAAATTTGTTCTTTGTTCTCTTCAAACTTCTCAGTCTTGCTCTATCTATTTTAACCAAATAAAACAAGCTAGAGTTTTTTTAACAAAAATTTTTTTAAGATATAAGATATTTAAATTTTATTTGAGAATTTTTTTATTATTTTTTTAAAAAAATTATACTAGAGATTTAATTTATAAAACAATACAAAAACTTTCCAAATAAAATCTTAATAATCTATCATACTGTAAATTAAGATTTTCTTTTATTTTTTCGAGTACCACAAATAAGATACTGCGCTAACTGTTGATAGATTCATAAACCACGTCTGAATAAAGTCCCTCTGTTCTCCTGTTCACCACCCCCGAGACAAAGGAACCCCATGAAATAAAGACAGATCTCAGAACAAACAAGAGAGAAACAGAGAGAGAGAAAGAGACCGTCGACTTCTGTTAACTGAGAGCCACTCCATTGCCTCCCTGTTCTACACCGGGCCAATGGGCTCAACCCCATCGCCTTCCTCGCCATGATTGATTCCATCCACCTCCTTCTCACATCACAGACCGATTGACGTTTCATGGATGACTCATTTCTCAATCCTGATGTCACTCTACCAAAGCTCTACTCTGTCATTTTTGCGTGCAGAACAGAGCATGCGATTCCATCGCTCAAAAATCCAATCTTTTCTGTCCTTCTCTCTCAAAAGCTGGAAATTAGTCTCAATTTTCCATATTTATGTTAAGTTTCTCCATTCAGCCTTAGGTTACAAAGAAGCAGCATAGATAAAAACTCTGGTTTTGGCTTGTGCTGCAACTCTCTGTTCTCGCTCTGCGTTTGTGGTGATGATGGGGAGGGGGAGGTTAGAGATAAAGAGGATAGAGAACCCAACGCAGAGGCAATCCACCTTCTATAAAAGAAGGGATGGCCTCTTCAAGAAAGCTAGAGAGCTCGCTGTACTCTGTGATGCCGATCTCCTTCTCCTTCTCTTCTCTTCTTCCGGCAAGCTATACCATTACCACTCGCCCTCAGTTTCGAAGTAAGGATTGCTCTTCCATGAACAAATTCTTGGATTTTTTTTTTTTTTTCTTCTTCTTTTTTTCTGATCATGATCGGGTACAGTGTGCAGGAACTGTTAAGGAGGTATGAGGTGGCTAGTCAGACAAGGATTTTGAAGGATCAGGTAGAGTACAGACTCTGTTATTTAAAAAAAAAACAGAAGACTTTGGTTGAACTGTGTTTTTTGTATGGCAGAATGGAGGGGAGAACGTTGAGGAGTTTGAGAGGA
Organism: Dendrobium chrysotoxum; assembly: GCA_019925795.1. Taxonomy (NCBI): domain Eukaryota; kingdom Viridiplantae; phylum Streptophyta; class Magnoliopsida; order Asparagales; family Orchidaceae; genus Dendrobium; species Dendrobium chrysotoxum. Next base: position 84,143,340 of record CM034312.1, read on the forward strand.
TGTGCGAGATTTTGGAGAGGGAGATAAGGTTTATGAGGATTGATGAAGGAGAAGAGTATACATTGCCTGTTCTTCAGGTGATCGAGCAGAACCTAGAGGTAGCCATGAAGAAGGTGAGAGAGGAAAAAGATAGAAAGATTCAAGCTGAAATGGAAACTCTCCACAGGATGGTTTGTTTTTGTTCTAATTTTCTTCTTGTTTTCTTAATTGTCTTTGTTTGAGAGCTTTGGTATTGAAGTGTTTTTATCTCTGTAATTAAATCTGAAGGTGAAGGATCGGCAGCTTGATGGTTGTGGACTGTGCGAAAAGGTAACTAAGCTAACCTTTACTCTTAATTTCATTCATGATGTTGCTTTGTAATCTCTCTGATTTTATGGTTTCAGACTATAATGACTTACAATTCATAACTCATGAATGGTTTAACACTTACGTTGTGTGACACACTGATATGTAGGCTTTATTTGGGACAGTTTTTTAATGCTTCTTAAAGCAGCTTTTTAGTACAAAATTAAAAATTTTTATATTAAAAAGCTACTTAAATAAGCAGTAAAAAAGCCATCCCAAACGAAGCCGTAGTTAAGAAAAATGCTGATAACCTCTAATTCAAACAGTATGAAAGAGAATGAATGATTGTTGTTCTAAGCCTTTCTTGTTATTTATTTAGAACATTTTGTTGTGAGAAATAGGTTTGTGCTATTAGATTTGTTGGATTGCATAACTATAAAAAAGGGAAAATCATACATAATTCAAAATAACTTTCAAAAAAGTTGTTTTTACCATAATAGTTTGATAACTATTTCTATAAACATGTGAAATCACCCCAAACAGGCCTTGAAGGCACATACTCTTTAGCCAATGTTATCACATGCACCACTTCATACAACTTCGAGCCAGTTCCTTAATCATACATCTTACCTGTAACTTTTTAGGCTTCGTTTGAGACAGCTTTCTTACTGCTTTATGAAGTAGTTTCTTAGTACAATTTTTTTAAAAAATTTGAAATTTTTGTACCAAAAAGCTATTTCATAAAGCAGGAAGAAAGTTGTCCTAAACGAAGCCTTAGTTTCTATATTTCTCATGCATCATGCAATTTTGTTGTCAGCACCTCCTACAAAATAGACGCATGATGATCTCATAGGACACCTAAAAACTCAATGACAATAATGTGGACCTTCATATTGAAACAAGACAAAGGGCGGATGCATCCAGAAAACCGAGAGAGAAAAGAAGAAGAACAATGAAAGAAAATATTTCATTCATAACATCAATGTACAACACAGCTCGTATAAATAGCTAAGGCGAGCAAGCTAGGACAAATAAAAGAGCTACACGTGTTAAAGTAAATAAAATAGAAAATAAACTATCTCAACATATATATCTTAACATGCCCCTCAAACTGTTGCATCGGAAGAGGTGACAAGTTTGCGTGATAAGAGCTGAAATCGTGGCGTAGCTAGAGGCTTAGTTAGAAGATCGGCGAGCTGATCGGTAGTAGAGATGTGATGAATTTGAATAGCCTTGTCTTTGACGTAGTTTCGGATGTAATGACAATCCACCTCGATATGTTTTGTACGCGCATGAAACACCGGATTGTGAGCTAACGCAATAGCTGAGGTGTTGTCGCATAGAAGTGGGGTGGCGGAGGACTGAGAGCACCCGAATTCTTGAAGAAGACGGCGGAGCCAAATGACTTCAGCGGCGGCGGAGGCCAGAGCACGGTACTCAGCTTCAGTGGATGAACATGCAACGGCAGTCTGTTTCTTGACACTCCAGGAGACAAGGGACGACCCCAAAAAGGTGCAGTAGCTAGTAGTTGATTTCCTATCGGTAGAGTCTCCAGCCCAGTTGGAGTCCACATAAGCGTGCAGGTTGAGTGGTGATTTGCAAAATAGAGATATGCCAAAATGTAAGGTGCCTTTTATATATCGTAAAAGACGTTTAAGCGCATCAAAATGAAGAATGAGAGGATTTTGCATATGTTGACATACCTTGTTGACAGTGAAGGAGATATCCGGTCGGTTAAAGTGAGGTATTGAAGCGAACCTGCAAGTTGGTGGTATAAGGTGGCATTGGGAACATAGCTGAATTGACTGGAGTGGAGGTGGTTTTCAATTGAGAGGGAGTGGTGACAGATTTACAGTTCAACATTCCTGTCCGAGAGAGAATAGTTTGGGCGAACAGGTTCTAATTTAAGTGGAGACCGTAAGCAGTGTGGACGACCTGTATGCCGAGGAATTGGGACAGGGATCCGAGATCACGCATGGTGAATTTGGAGTGAAGATTTTTTAGAAGCGTTTGAATGGAGTTGGTGCAGTTTCCGGTCAAGAGAATATTATCGACGTACACGAGGAAGTACAAGACAACACTGTTGGTATTGTAGATTAGAAGAGAAGGGTCAGAGGAACTGAAATTGAATCCTAGAGTTTGGAGATAGCCCGAGAGAGTGGAATACCATTCGCATGGCGATTGCTTGAGGCCATAGAGAGCCTTCTTCAAACGGCACACGTACGTGGGATGAGTGGTGTCTTTGAATCCTAGAGGTTGTTTCATGTAAACAGTGTGGTTTAAGTTGCCATGAAGAAAGGCGTTGATACGTCGAGCTGATGGATAGGCCATCTGTGATGAAGAGCGACGATGAGAAGAACACGGACAATAGGAATTTTGGCTAAAAGACTAAACGTTTCGGTATAGTCCATCCCGTATTCTTGATTGAATCCTTGGGCGACGAGTCAGTCTTTGTACCGAGCCACCATGCTGTCAGCAAGATATTTAGTACGGAACGCCCATTTAGAAGGTAGAATATTTTGAGTTAACGTAGGAGGAACAAGATCCCACGTACCTTGGGATTGAAGGGCTTGGAACTCCTGTGACATGGCCTTACGCCAGTGGGGTTCTTGAGCGGCTTCAGCATAAGTGGTGGGATCGGGAGGAAGATCCTGATGGAAGAGATTAAATATAGATTTTGGTTTCAGGTGACCAGTTTTAAAACATGTTTGCATCGGATGATTTGAAGTGGGTACAGCTGAAGGTAGAGGAGCGTCTGAAGGATTAAGAGAATTGGGAATGTGAGTTGCTTCAGAAGAAGATAATGTGACCGACTGGGATGCCGTTTGAAACTGAGGACCTTGGGAAGCGATATTTGGTGATTTGGTTGAGTGACTTTTGAGAGCAGGCGAATTGAGGATGGTTGAGGTAGGAACGAGTGTTAGATGAGGAATAAGATTCTGATCTGAATTAGGCTGTGTGGTGGCGGACCCAAGGTGATACGGAAAGACGGCTTCATTGAAGATAACATGCCGAGAGGTATAAATCTGACCGGTTTTGGGATTAAAACATTGATAACCTTTTTGTGAGGTAGCGTAACCGATAAAAATGCAGGGTGTTGAAAGGGGAGAGAGTTTGCTAGCTGAGTAGGGTCTGAGCCACGGATAGCATAAACAACCAAATATTTTTAGATGCTTGTAGGTAGGTTGTTTGTGGTAAAGCATATAATAGGGACTGTTGTGATGTATAGAGGCGGTAGGTAATCGATTAATGAGATAGACAGATGTGGTGAGAGCGTCATCCCAGAAAGATTGGGGAAGATTAGCTTCGATGAGAAGGCTACGAACAGTTTCGAGAAGGTGCCGGTGCTTGCATTCGGCGACTCCATTTTGAGATGGTGTGTACGGACAGAAGTATTGGTGAATGATACCCTGTTGTTTGCAAAATAATTTAAAATGGCGATTTATAAACTCGCCGCCACCATCAGAACGGAAGATTTTAATTTGTTTGTTAAACTACCGACTAATCATTTTGTGAAATTCAATAAATTTGTGGATTACTTCCGATTTATGTGTAATAGGATAGACCCAGCAATATTTTGAGAAATCGTCAATAAAAGACACGTAGTAATTACAACCATTTGTAGAGAACATAGGAGACGGACCCCAGACATCAGAATGAACGAGTTCGAAGCAGGAGCGACTAAACTGAGTAGATTTATTAAATGGCAGCCGATGGCTTTTAGCTAATCAGCAAGAATTACAAGTAGAACTATGATCAGTAGTACAAAGAGAAAAAATATGTTTTGAGAGCTGATTGAGGGTGTTAGCAGCCGGGTGACCGAGCCTTTTATGCCAAAGATGAGAAACCGCATGAGTAGATAGAAGAGCCAGATGTTGTTTAGTAGAGGGTGATCGGATGGGATAGAGACCGTTAATGCAAGGTCCCGTGAGAAGAAGACGACCCGTCGCCGAATCCTGTATATGAAATTCGTGAGGGAAGAATTTGACAGTGCAGTTGTTGTCAAAAGTGAGCCGGTGAATGGAAATGAGATTAAAAGATAAGTTTGGAACATGCTAAAGATTGTGAAGATTGAGGTTACCTTGAGGGATTGGGAGAAGACCTTTACCTGAATGTTGGATGGGAACTTGATGTCTGTTTCCAAGCGTGACTTGGTGAGGTCCGGTGTAAGGTTTTATGGACTGAAGCTGAGACGGGTCCGAGGTGAGGTGGGTGGAAGCGCCACTATCAAGATACCACTCGGCGGAACTGTTGGATTCCGAGGGAGAGAAGAGAGCCGTTTTTTGCGATTGAGAGTCTTCCGTGTAGGCATCGTCGTGGCGGTACCAGCACTTTAAGGCGGAATGACCGGCTTTGGAACAGATCTGGCACGTAATCGAGTTCTGATTGGCTTTGTCTGGACGACGAGAGGAGGTCCGAGAAGAACGATTGGAGTAAGAAGAACGTCCGTGATTGAAATTGGTTCATCCGCAACCCCGTCCGTGATGTGCGAGAAGAGCCGTGGATGAATCGGAGATTTGAAGATTTTGGAGATCGTTGGCAGTTTCTTGTGCAAGATTTTGTTCCTCGCTACAAAGAAGAGTATAAAGATTATCGATGCTAAGAGGATGAAGATTGGTTCTAATCGCAGTCTTGAATGCTTGATATTGAGCCGGAAGACCATTTAACGTATAGAAGATGACTTCTTCCGAATTGAGCGGGGAGCCAGTCGCCGCAATAGCGTCAACCTTGGATTTAACAGAGAGTAGGTACTGAGACATGGTTTGGGTTTTCATAGATAGATGGTTTAGCTCGTTACGAAGTTGGATTGTGTGAGAACGGGTAGAAGATTGAAGGCGGTGAGAGAGAGTTTCCCAAATGGCAAAGCAGTGATCTAAAGAAAGCACGTATGGAAGAATGCTAGGAGAGATGACCGAGTATAGGGCAGCTGCCGGATTTTGATCAAGAAGGTTCCAAGATTGGACAGAAATAGGTGAAGAGGAGGAAGAATCTTGGGAAGAAGGGCAACTCCAGCTACCGTCAAGAAACCCATCAAAATCATTTGCCCGAAAAATTTTAAACACCTGAGAACGCCACATCGGGTAGTTTTCGGCAGTGAGAGGAAGAGAGATTATAGATTTGATATTACTCATGAGAAATTTGAGTTGGGGTGGGATGGGAGGGAATTTGGACGATGTGGCTGAATCTTGAATTTCTTCCGGCGCATCTGCAGCGAGAGAAGCAGTAGACGCCTCCATTCTGACTCAGGAAGAGAATTAGAACGAAGGTGCAGAACCGCCTGCTCTGATACCATGAAACAAGACAAAGGGCGGATGCATCTAGAAAACCGAGAGAGAAAGGAAGAAGAACAGTGAAAGAAAATATTTCATTCATAACATCAATGTACAACACAGCTCGTATAAATAGTTGAGGCGAGCAAGCTAGGACAAATAAAAGAGCTACACGTGTCAAAGTAAATAAAATAGAAAATAAACTATCTCAGCATATATATCTTAACACATATGAGTTCCAGAAGTTGATCCGATCAAATGTGATGACCAAAGCAAGAAACATGTGTAGATTTGCAAACAATCAACTAAAAACTTCATGTTCACATCAAAAGAGCACTCACTCGTCGTCCATTTTTGTAAAGCTGGTAATACTGAGACGTTTGGAGTTTATAAAGTTCCAAAAAATTCAGCTCCTTATCACTCAAGTTGCTGTGCAAGGGGATGGAAATGTTTTTGCCATTAGAGAGAAGAGAGAACTCATCAGAGTAGCGCACACATCACATTATCAACATCTCTATATGCTGCTTCGTCATTCATTTCTTTAGTGGCCTTCATGACCTGATGACCCACATCTCCTTATTTAGCTTTGTCTCTTGCACCGCTTCATGTAACATATGCCCACTAATCTTAAGCTTCATTTGAGACAACTTTCTTATTGCTTTATAAAGCTGCGGTAGAAAAAGTAACTTTTTAAAGTTGCTGTAGAAAGTAAATTTTTAGTACAAAATTTTTTTGAAAATAACAAAAACTCAGTGACCGGATAAAAATTGTGGTTGCGTTTTAAAAAAATAATAATAAAAAAACTATCTCGAACGAAACCTTAGGTAGCATTATTGCTTTCATCACTTCATGCAGCTTAAAGGTCATGAAATGATGAAAGCAAAGATGCTAACATCACAATAAGCCTAGCAATTCAATAATGAATCAGACACCCCATCTAGGGGTATGGCTTACAAACATTTGAAGACCTTAAAGGTTTCAAGTTGCTTAGAGAGGAGAAGAAAATATTAGATGAAGTGCTTTAGCACACCAAGGCGAAAATCTTACTAAATTAATTTGTTTTCTTATCGAGCTCGACCATTTGAGTTGAGCTCAAGTCTCATATTTTTCATCCGAGTCGAGCTCGAGCTCAGCAAATGAGCGAGTAGAGCTTGAGCTTGAATTTGAACTTAGTATAAACTAAACAAGCTTGGCTCAATTAAATAAGAACTCGACTAGTATGCAGCTATAGAACTAACAACAATCAAATAAAAATCTACAACGCCATTACATAAGATAATGCAAAATATAATGTAAAATAATCTAGAGATTGATAGAGAGATATCACTAAGGCTTAATTTGAGACGGCTTTCTTATTGCTTCTTAAAGCAATTTTTTAGTACAAAAATTAAAATTTTTATACTAAAAAACTATTTTAAGATGCAGAAAGAAAGCCATCCCAAATGAAGCCTAAATGAAAGAACATAAGAAGCCTTTCTTTCTATAGAAACATAAATTTTTTCAATATTAATGCCCCCAAAAGTAATTTTATAATGGAAGTTCAATCTTTCATATCTCCATTTTTTTTCATCTCAATTCATCCTCCGTTTATAGACAAAAGAATGGAGAATAAAATTTCGTTTGGGACGACTTTCTTAGTACTTTTTAAAGCAGCTTTCTAGTACAAAATTTTTTTGAGCTAAGAATTTTTGTACTGAAAAATTACTTCAGAAAATAATAAGCAAGTAATCACAAACGAAGCCTAAAACTTAAATCTATTCAATAATGGGCAATTTCGGGTTGGATCAAAGGGTCAGATATGTGCAAATCGGAAGGATGTGATGGGTACAATTTTGCATAAATTTGAGATAAATTGTTATTAAATAAAATCATATATAAGCAACTCAAAAAAAATATAATAAAATATAAATTAAGCTTAAATTCATTACTTATAATATAGTTATTTCATTAACTCTAATTAATACATAATTAACTTGAATTTCAAATTATATTAAGCAAGCTCTAAAAATTCTACAGATTTTTTGTGTAGAGACATAGATGTTTAAATAAACTACCACAAAATTTTGGAGCAAAAAAAAAAAATAGACATAAAATAATTCATTAAGTATAGACTAATTATTTTAATTAACATATTTAAGTAAAATTTACTTATAAGTGATAACTTTAATAGTATAATTATAAAACTTAAGCTCTCATAAATTTATAATAACATATTAATATTAGTAATTAATTTTGATAATAAAAAAATTGTTAGCATATTACTAATAATGATTAAAATACATGCAAATAATAAATACTAATAAATTAAAAAATTAAAAAATCCAATCAAGCACTTAAAATCATAGATAAATCTAAAATATTATGTAAATATTTTTTAGATCAATCTTATGTTATGCAAATTCAAAAAATAGTAATAATTATTCGTAAAATTAGTTATGAAATTATTATGACAAAGCAAAACTTTTAAAATTATTGTGCATATTATATATATTTTTAAAATAATTGTTTTATTGAAAATTTCTTCTCATCACATAAATTTCTGAAAAATAATAAAAAATTATAAAACAAAATTATCCCTAATAATGTTATAAACCTTCTTAACTGTGATTGATCTAATGATATTTTGGCTAATCTTAATTGCAGCAATCCCCTACACCATTATTGCTTGGAGAACAACCTTTGTTTGGCTATGAATTAGATCTGAAATTAGGTATTTTTCTGCTAATTAAGCTAACTTTTCAACCATTATACTTATTTTTTTAATTATATCACATTTTGTTCTCAATTCTTTGTATCTTTCCAGGTTTTGATTAATCAAAGAAGGTTCAGATTACTTATAATTAGGCTGAGTTGGAGAACTATTTGGTCATCATTTTCCAGCCTTATAACTGTTGCTTCTGTTACAGTTTGTTCTTTTTTGAAGCCTATGTATGGATATGTTGATGGTTAATTGTATAACTATTGTTGTTATCCAGTTTAAGTTTTCTTGCTAATTTGTTCTTTGTTGTAGGTTCAGATTGATGAATTTTTCTCCTTCAAATTTTATTTTTCAGTTGTAATTATCAATCATAATTACAAAATGTATTGATTGATGGCAACATAAAACAAATCGCCTCTACAGAAACATTATGCCATCCACTAAGGCTTCGTTTCTTGCTGCTTCTTAAAACAACTTTTTAGTACTTTAAGAAGCAGTAAAAAAGCCGTCCCAAACAAAGCCTAAACCTGGCAACAGCAGCCACCTCTTCTCTACAGCAATCCTTTTGAGTGTTTACCCATAATCAACTGAGCTGATGTGAGCCACTGCATAAGCATCCACTCTGCTCTCACAACTAAAGTGAAGTGAATTAATGAAAAGAATCTGGTTTTGTCCAACTTCTTTTTCTTCTCTTCTCACTGTGCTTCTATTCATTGGCTGCCATGAAGCTCCACTGTAAGTTTTCATGATTTCAGAGCACATTGCTCAACTATAAGCAATCAAGTTTACAGACAACCGGTTATGAGCCCCTCTTCTTCTTCATCTAAAAACTTTGCATCTACGACCGAAAAATTTCAACATACAATGGCACAGTTCTACTTTCTAGTTCTCAGGGTATTCGAAGCTAATGATTTTGAAGGGTTCCTTGGCAACAACACATCTTGCCCCCCACCAAGTACTCTCAAACACGACTGTATGCCGAGAACTAATGCACACTATACCTATGGATGCTCATTGATCCAAACTTTGTTGTTGCCCTCTGTGCTGTGATATCTGAATTCCATGATTCATGTAATCCTTTTGTTTACTGTTCATCATAATAGAATGATCACTCTGCTTGACATCTATCTCCATTATGCTCCTCCCCAACATCCTCACATAATGTCTATATGGCACATCCACAAAGCTTCAACAATCTCAACCATCATCATTATATGTGTTGCCTCAACAAATTCATTTATGAACTGAAACTCACTCCAAGACAATAGTTCTCTCTGCATTCTCAGACCATCTTCAGCAAGAGGATTTTCATTTCAGTTTTGCAAACCGTTCACTCCTTTGCTCCACCATCAGGCAATGACCAACTACCTTCTCATCTACATGGATGATATTTTCCTTACAAGTAACAACACATTTGCCATTGCATCTTTCCTACAAAAACATCAACAACATCTTTCAAATGAAAAATTGTTAGGGAGCGATGAATAAAACACAGAGAAATAATAAATCACAATTTGTAAAACACAAAGGACTTACGTGGAAAACCTAAATCAGGGATAAATCACTGGGGAGGAGGGAGAACAGCTTCACTATAAAAAAAGAGGCGGAGTACAAACGGCTTACCCCGCGACCTGACCAGGTAGGTCGAACCCCGTCAGGGGGCACTGCACCTTTGGACCTCCGACATATCTGCAAAGCGTATGACGGCCAAGGACATGAACAAACAAGGGTCGAGCCAAATTTGAAACAACTCCAACAAAAACCTTAGCCCCATTTCATAATTCCTCAACATACACAACAACGATAACACATGGGCTTCACCTTATTCAAATAATTCATGTCTGTGACATCCTTCTTCGATCAAGTAGGGTTGAAATCAAACTTGTCCTCAACCCCTTATCACACAAACTTCCATCCACTATCTTAGTTTTTTTCATCTTCTTCTTCCTCCCTTCTCCCTCTTCTCCTACTCCTTAGCTACAAATTTTCATTAATATCATCAAGAACTCATACTTAATTTGAAATCATCTAAATATCTTTGCAATTTAAAATCATTTATTATCTTAGCATATAATCAAAATCATCTAATAAAAAATATTTAATGTCACATAATGATAATCAAAAGTCATAAGTTGAATTATGTTAATAAAATCAAAATAATGGATACTTTTGAATACATTTTAATATCATAATTAATATTAATGCATGCCACTATTATTTATAATGTCAAAATAATAATAATTTTATATGAAAATCATGATATTAAAATTTAAGCTCCGTTTGTAAGAGCTTTAGACCACTATTTTTTTTGTTTTTAAGAAATTTTTATACTAAAAAATAGTTTTGCAAGAAAATTATCCTAAATAAAACCTTAAATGATTGGAGAATATCATTTTCATTTTAAGCATTTTATATAGTGTGCAATTTATCAACTTATTATTATTATTTTTAATCTTAAAAATAACAGTGTAGGTAGCTGTTGCATTAATTAAACAAAGGGTATATTGGGTAAAGGTGGAGGTTGAGGACCTGATTTTGACACGTGGCGGTATTATCGGGTTGAATCGGGTCAAACATAATTAAGAGATCTTGATAATTGAGCTGAGATTTCATGTCGAACCCCTGGTTTTATTCGGGTCAGGCCAACCTGTCAAAAACCTTAGTTAATTATTTCCATTTCAGTCAAGAACAAGTCAATTTTTTGTATTAAATTCTCACAGTACTCCCCACCCTTTTAAATTAATTTTTAAATTTTAATATTAAAATAAATAAACAAATATATTTTGTTAGTTTTATAAATAAACATATATATTTATAAAGGCTTTAATTTGTTGGTCAAATCACTATGAAAAGGACGTATAATATTTTTATATAATATATAATTTTATGAACTGTTCTAATCCTAAAGCAAATCTTCATATTCTTTAAGTCTTATTTGAGATAATTATTTTATTGTTTTATTTTTTAAATTGTAATTATAATTTTTATTCTGATTTTTTATTGTTTTAAAAAAAATTATACTAAGAAACTGCTTTCTATAGCATCTTTCAATTTTCAAACAACTATTTTATTCACAACAGCTTTACAACTATTTTTATAAAAAATTGCAAGTGTCTCAAATGAATTCTTAGACTTCGTTTGATACGGCTTTCTTACTATTTTCTAAATTAGCTTTATAGTATAAAATTTTCTTTTTAAAATTTTTTTTTATAAAACAATACAGAAGCTATCCCAAACATTTTGTCACAAATTAAAAGGTGTATTTGGGGTAGTTATAGTTTTTTTATAATGCGATAGTGAACTTATTATGAGAAAATGACTTTTTTAAAAGCTATTATGATATTACAAATATCTTTTATTTTAAAAAATCGGGGAATAACTTTCTTTGTTTAATTATTTAGTAGATCTCGTTATAAAAGATATATTCCACCATAAAAATTTTTGGAAGACTTAAGAAAATAGTTGTCAAATAAAATTAAAATTATGAAACAAAAAATATAATAATTAGAAAGCTACCTCAAACAAGCTCTATGAATATTCTTATTTAAATTATTGTATACACATAATAAATTTTTTCTTTACAAGAAAATTATAACCTGATTTTATCTCATTTAGGTTTTTCTAGTATGAATTTAAAATATAAAAATAAAATCACTTATTTATTTACATAAATCAAATCAATTAAGTAAAATAGGTTAGGCTAATTTCTCTCCTATATTTATTTGGCCAGGAGCACTCATGCATTAGCTCAAATTACCTGTGAAGCCAGGCCAGGCATCCTTGCTCCAATGCCAGTCACGTGACCCATTTACTTCAAAGTAAGAACCGTACCAGCTCACTCTTTTATTTTTAAATGAGATATTTAGGTCAATTTACTATTGGTTTGAGACAGCTATCTTATTATTTGGTAAACCAATTTTTTAATAAAAAAAAATCATTTTAGAAAGCAACTGAAAGCTGTCCCAAACGACGCATAAGACTTAATTTGGAAAGTCTTTTTTACTACTTCTTAAAGTAATTTTTTAGTATCAAAATTTTAATTTTTGTACTGTTTTAAGAAGCAGTAAGAAAGCTGTCCCAAACGAAGTTTAAGTCAAACTCACACACATATCATATACGTAAGATTTGAACCTAAGATCTCTTAATAGTAGTAAAAACTCACAACCAGCTCAATTTATGTAACTCTTAATTTTGTTCTAAATGAATTTGAGATGGCTGTAATATTTTATAAAATTGATTGTTAAGTTGTGAGGGAGAAAATAATTTAACTATTTTGATTATAAAAAATAATTTCTATCACAAAAGTTTTTTAAATGCAATAAGAAAAAGAAAAATAGCATAGCTAAAAGGTCCATTTAAGATACCTACAGCTTTTTATTTATAAAAGTGATTATTAAACTGTTATATATATAGAAAGTAATTTTTTGAAAGTTGTTGCGGGAAGCAGTTTCTTAGCTTAATTTTTTATAAAATAGTGAAAAATGAGTGATCAAATCTGAAAAATAAGAAGTACACAAGGCCTAAATTATGATTGCCATCTCAAAAACAAAATCATAAATTTTTTTTGTTAGGGCACAGATTCAAAGCCTTGTATGCTTATAAAAATTTAGCTCCATATTCCAACAAAAAAAAACAAAATCTTAATAACTCCTTACTCAATCTCATAGCCTGTTTGGTCCTTAGTGTTTGGTACTTAGGTCTTTACGTAAAGCTACAGTTCTTTAATATTACTGTGTTGATACTAATGACCTGATCAGACACTCAGCTCATGGGAAAGGTACAAGCATGGAACTCCTTCACAACCACCGAATCCAAGAAAAATTTTAAATTTTCACAACCCATACGTATTTACTGATCTGAAACATCTAATAAAGTGACAGCTAGCTATTCCCTTCCATCAAAATTTGATTTTTTTTTCTTTGTTTCTGAAAGAACTTTATACAGAGAAGAGTTATGACTGACATAAATGCTTCTGCAACACATCAACTAACTCCTCACTCCCCTCTTCTTCCAGTATTAATGAAGCTGTTCAGGCCATGTAATGCTGCAATCAAATCTTTGTTTCCTTCTCTGTATTTAAGAGCCAATGCTGTAATGGCATTGCTTCGGTTCAGCTAAGATAGAGAAAATAATTTCTACCTTCTGAGCTTTGCGTTGTTGGGATGGAGAGGAAGAAGATGGTGATTTCGCTTCTGTTGTGGGTTCTTTCTGCTACCCATTTCTGCTTGGTCACAAGCAGAAATCTTGCTGAGGTTGAAGAGCAGAAGAACAACTACGCCAATGATCCCCATGCATGGAGCTCGCCAACTCGTAAGGCTTCTTACTTGATTACTCTTTTGAATCTCTCTCTCTCTCTCTCTCTCTCTGTGTATGCTATAAATGGCTAGAATTGAACTCAGTTAATATTTAAGAAATTTTATAATTTTTAATTACATGTATATCACAGACAGACTTTTTATATATTAATTTGTAATTTTTTCATTTACTTGTATAATACTATAATCTCAAAATTATTTTTAAAAATATTATTATAATTAAATAACTTCATGTATATTTTTTGCTGTGATTAAAAATGCCATTTTTATTTTATTTTTTGGTTTCAGATCCCCACAGCAGCCCGTTATGCCAAACTCCTCCTACCTCTGGCACAACTCCATCCCACGGTGGTGGAAGCCATTATTCTCCTCCAACGACGCCATCTCATGGCGGTGGAATCCATTACTCTCCTCCTACCGCCCCATCCCACGGGGGCTCCGGTGGTGGCGGCGGCGGTTGTAACTGCAACACTCCACCCTACATTACTCCTTCTCCTTCTCTCCCTGAAAATCCACCAAGCCCAACCACACCAATCTCTCAACCTCCACCAACCCCTCTAGTGCCCCTCACTCCCCCCTCGCCCACCAATCCATCTCCTCTAATCCCAGACCCGAACACCCCACCCTTCCCATGCAAGTAAGTCTCCTGTAATTTCGTCGAGCACCTTTCACTTTCCTCCATTAACAATAATAGTTCTTCTTTTACAGCTACTGGTTCACTCACCCAACCGCCATTTGGGTTCTCTTCGGCTACTGGGGAACAATAGGCCAAGTCTTTGGCCCGTCGCCGGCGACTGGCGTCCTCTTCGGAAGAAACTTGAGCTTACTTGAAGCTTTGGGAAACACTCGTGAAGATGGCTATGGAGCTCTACTTCGTGAAGGAACAGCTTCGCTTCTTAACTCAATGGCGAGTAAAAACTTTTATTTTAACACTCAGCAGGTCAGGGAAGCCTTCAATACAGCCATTCGATCGGAGAAGATGGCCGCGGCGCAGGGAAAGATCTTCCAGAACGCTAACGAAGGCCATTTGAAGCACTGAAAGTCGTTTGGTTTCTTCTGGTTTTGGACATTTTAAGATGTTATGTATCGTAGTAGTCTTTGCTACTTCTTTGTGGTTCATATTTAGTAAGTGAATTCAGCTTCTTATGGTTAGTTCTATTGTGTTTGCTTAAATTCCTTCTTGGTTTTGATAATTTTGATTGTGTTTTGAGCTTAAATTTATGATAAAAAATAATTTGAAGATATTTGGTATGAATTACTTATAAGATAATTTTGCGCATAATAATTTTTTTTGAGGATATTTACACCATTTAAGTCAAACTTATTACAGTACAAGATGAGCTACATATATGCTCATAATAAAGATACATTTATTTTGTATGTTTATATTTGTACATTTGCACATTTATAGTTAACTTTTGTGATAAAATTTCATTTAATTTGCATTTTTTAGATTATTATATGTAAATATTTTGTATGTTTACTATTATTATATTTGACTTTGCTTATTGAATGATTTCTTTTCTATAACTTAGAATATAAAAACTAATGTGTAGAACATTTCACCAAAATGTTTGATACATAGAGAAGAAAAAAGGAATTAATATTGTTGCATATTTATAGAAATTATATGTTTTGGTAAGTTTTATAAAAAGGAGTGTGGTTTAAATTTTAATTAGTTTAAGTAATAATTTAATGAAAAAATTTAAAAAGGAGCAAATACGAAACTTAATTATCCGGTTTCAACGGGAATTTCATTGTTCGGTTTCCATTTTAATCAGGATTTCAAAAGAAACTGGAGGAGAAATTTACAGTTTCTTAAGAAACCAGAATTCAATTTAAATTTTATAAATTATTATAAATTTATATTAAAAACTTTTAAACTTTATATAAAGTTATAAACTAATAATTTAATAATAATTTAATAATTTATTATAAAAAATAATTATTTAATAATTATTTTTGCTATCCCCATTTCACTTACATTCCAGACTCGACTCGATCCAGACCGATTAGACTTTTCAATATGGTTTCACAAATCTTGCCCAAACGAAAGAAGAAGGTCATTTCTAAAGTAGGCCATGGAAGAGAAAGACTTCATCTATGGACAAAAGGCATTCGATTAGATAGAAGACTTTCGCTAATGCTGGTCAATTTTTCCGGCAAAAGCCCTCTTATGAGAAAACACTAAAGCAAGAATAGAATGAGGGAAGGCGCGAAGCGATTATGAAATTCATAAATAAGAGAAAATAGATAAAAGCAAGAAAAGCAGAACAGTAGACTAAGGCTTCGTTTGGGACGGCTTTTTTATTGCTTTCTAAAATGAAGTTTTAGTACAAAAATTAAATTTTTTGTACTAAAACTCTGTTTTAGGAAGCATTGAGAAAGCCGTCCCAAACGAAGCCTAAGATAGTGAAAAGGGACATCTCTAAAAAAAGATTTCCTATTACGCGGGGTGAAGAGCTCTCCTTAAATTGGAAAATTATTTTCCGGTTTCTAATAATCAGAATTTAATATTATAATTTTTTAATTATTAAATATTTAAGAAAAAATTAATATAAAGTTTGTTGCGGACTCGAATATACGCGGCGATAGAATTTAGAAAAATTGCGTCTTAGCGTTGAATTGATATTCGGCGCACAAACAGAAAATAAAAGAACACTAGTATGTGTACGTGGAAAACCCTGTAAAGGGAAAAAACCACGGGGCCGCGCCCAGTTGAAAAAGATCCACTAGCGTTTTCTTGGAATACAAGATATGAATCGTTCTTAAAGACGATTAGATTACAATGAATCTCTTTAGGAGTAGACAGTTACAATGTCAAACAGCGTTCCTGCGTTACTTAGAAATCATGCGGAATGTTGGCGTCCTTCGGAGGTCGGATATAATTCCGGCGTCGTTTAAGAGAATTCCGGTGTAGAACAGAGTTCTGATTTTACTTGGCAAGAATTCTGGCTTCGCTCAGGTGTTGGGCAACAGAATTCTGGTGTAAGACAAAATTCCGGCGTGATTCAGGCGTAGGGCAGAATTCCGGCGGTGGTCGAGGAGGAGTTTCTTCTCTTCTTCTTCTTCTCTTCTTCTTTTCTTCTTCTTTTCTTCCTCTCTTGGCTTGGTCCCCTCTTAAGAGAAATGAGGGGCTATTTATAGCTTTTTGTGGATGGCATGAGCAGTAAATAGATGAGAGATCATGGGCAAATATGGAGTGGTTTGAATGGACGGCCGATATTGAATCCTTTGATCGTGGACCGTTTATCAGACATTTGAAGGTCTTAATGATATCAGAATTTGATGATCTTAGGGTCGTTGGATTCGTCTCGTCGAGCCGCTCGATTCGACTATAAGCATGTACTGTTTGGAAACCGTTTGGTAATCCAAATTGTGGATCGAACCTTCCAAATGCGCTTCGGGTCCTTGATTTGGACCTATTTGGGCTCGGATTGAGTTGAATTTGGTGTCGTTGGGTTCGTATTTCTGAGATGCTCAGTTCGACTATAAGTTTGTTGAAATCGGAGTTCAGATGATCCCGGATTTAATTTTTGAAGCTTCCAAACTAAAATTGCCTCGAGATTCGTGCCGGATCAAAATGATTTTATCATGACACATCAGGTGCCCCCCTATTTTTGGACGTCAAAGCTCCACGAGTCCAAAAATATTTGTTCTGACACTTTATAACGGATGAATCACAAAAAATTGTATTCCAAAAGATATAAGTTTGTTCAAACTCGATTGTAGAGGCCTCGTTGAGCTCCAAAAGTGTCAAAATTGAGACCGGAACGTCGAAAAACGTGTCTGGGGACCCCAAAAATGTCCGATTTGACCCGTCCGGGCTAAAAATTGGGCTCGGATTTGTGTGGGCAGCCGAACCGGCCGGACCAGACGGCCGGCCGCCGCCTGCGCCGCCGCCCAGCAGCTCGCGCGAAACCGGCCCGCGGCCCGCCTGGCCCGCTGCGCCGACCCGCCTGGCCCGCCGCGCTGAAGCGCGCCCTGGCCCGCCTGGCCCGCCCCGCGGCCCGCTTGGCCCCGCCCGCGGCCCGCCTGGACCCGCGCAGCTGGCGCCTGGCCTGCCCGGCCGGCCCGCCTTTGGCCCGTGCCTGGCCCGCGCGGTTGGGCGCGCCGCTTGGCAGCCGGGCCCGCTGGCAGTTAAGAAACCGCCAGCTCTTATCCAAAATTTTTTTTTTTTTTAATGCAGAAAATGCAAAAAAATTCGAGAAAATCCGAAAAAATTCGGAAAATTGCAAAAAAATCCAGAAAACTCTGGAACATTCCAGAATTCTCTCCTTCTCCCCGAAAATACTATAAATAGCCTTTCAGGGCCAGGGGGAAACTTGCACATTCTCTTCTTCTCCTTCTGGCTTTCTGAAATTTGAGGCTTTCCGTTGTTTTTCAGTAGGTGATTTTCCCTACTTGACTCAACGCCCCTCCTCTTGCATAGAAGTTAGAAAATTCTCTTCACTTTCCCCTATTTTTCTTCTTGCTTTAGAGGCCTTCCGCTATTTTTCTTTGTAGGTGATTTTCCCTACTTGAAATCAGCGCTCCTCGTAGCAATTGAAATTTTTGCAGCCGTTTCCTTTCCTTCTCCTTTCTGATTCCAACATTCTTACAGTTGAGGCATTCTATTGCTTTTCGTAGGTGAATTTCCCTATGCAAAATCAGTGCCCCTCTCCTAGTATAGAAGTTAGAATTTTCTTCCTCCATCCTTTGTCTCCTTAATTGATTTTTTTCTTACATTAGAGGCATTCCACTGTATAAGATGGGCGGTATCCCCTATCGAGCTTCAGTGCCCCTCTTTTGTGTAGAAAAAATCACGACGAGATACTATCTCCCTTGATAAAAGACGATCAACCGTTGCTTATATGCGAGGGTGATTTGAGAAGATCTGGTGATAATAGTATCCGGGAGGAGTACCATAAGTGATTAATAGACGATGAGAATTTTGACGCTATTTGAGCTGAAGTCCTTCGGCGATGTACGATTGAGTGGAAGTCAGTTGGCAGTCAACGACTGAGCAGAGAGCTGAAGGAAAGAGTTGGAGGGTGTGCTGCTAATAACTATCGAGCAAGAAGTCGATGATGGTTGATATGAAGTAAAGGACCGCCGATAGATATTCGACGAAGGGCCGATGATGGCGGTTGTCCAGTGGCATTGTGCTCAGGCAATATGCATCCATACCGAAATGCGCCGACATCAGATATTACTGAATCAAGGGGCAAAGCAGTGTGATATGCCAATATTCTAGCAACACACGAACACTGTCAACTGAGTGGAGGCCTGATGATGATCAAGTTATGTCTTTTCTTTGAAGGAGAAGTTGTAGAAAATGCTTGTGTGTAGTCGTAGCTTGTACGGATGATGCCAATGTATTTTTTAATTTCAAGAATAGATATACATCTGAATGTAACTCCATTGATATTGTATATGAAATGAGAATTTGTTCCCTAGAGAAAGCTGAATTGTTATTGCATTTGTAAGCATACTTTTTCGAAGATTTTTTGCCCGCCAAGAATCTCTATGAGAGATGTCTAAAGAATCCATCAAGAATATATGACCTATCCGAGGTTGTATGTCGGAGCCTTTGCTCGACGACGTTAACCTGTATGGAAGAGGTCGAGAGAATCCACCAAGGATGTGAGACCTTTTCGAGGTTGTATGTCGGAGCCTTTGCTCGACGACGTTAATCTGTATGGAAGAGGTCGAGAGAATCCACCAAGGATGTGAGACCTATCCGAGGTTGTATGTCGGAGCCTTTGCTCGACGACGTTAACCTGTATGGAAGAGGTCGGATCGAATCCCCCTGGGATCGATCTTCCAGTGATTGAGATGCAATAAAGACTATGCATTTCTCAGATCATGGATAAAGAGATTATATTTGTCAGTAGTTTTTCATTGTCATTTGTATTCTTTTTAAAGAATAAGACTATGAATAACACACTATATTACTTGCAAGATAAAATAACAACTCCTTAATACAATTTAAGGATAAGAGTTACACCATGTAACATAATATTTAACTTGGGAGAGAATACTAAGGATATCAGAGTGACACATGAGACACGATGAAACAAGATGACAACTATCACAAACACAAATACAGATACTGTGTGATCATTTAATCTCACCAACCATGTGAATATTATTCACTGGTTGTCTTTGTTGTTGTTGATTTTGCCCCCCAGTGAAACCAGCTCCATTTTGAGTAGGTGAATCTTGAATAAACTGTCAAAGGTAGCCTTGTCGGATAAGTCTCTCAATCTCTTCCTTGAGTTGATTACAAGCTTCCGTAGTGTGACCACGACTACGATGAAAGTGACAGTAATGATCTTGATTACCTGTGTTTGGCCTCAAAGGATGCGGCCATTTCATTGTATCATGATCTCGAACGGCCATCAAAATATTTGCTCGAGATGTGTTGAGTGGGGTATACTCCTTATCTAGTTGAGGTTCCCTTCGCAGCACTGGATGCATAGGAGGTAGATTATTCTTCCCTTGCTTTTGCCGTTGTAAGGAAGAATTATCCATCCCAGGAACATCTTTGCGCTTCCCATTTGTTTGCTCAAACTGTTTTCTGTGAGCAGTTATGGCTTCATCTGCAGAGATTTGCGCCTCCACACGATGAATCAGGTCGGCGTATGAATGAACCGTGTCCCGCATAAGTGCTGAATAGAAGGGGCCAGGACGGAGGCCGCCCAGAAAAACTCCTCTCAGCAATTCAGGATCCACTCCTGGAATTTGCCGAGCTTCAGTGGAAAATCGTTGAAAATACTCCTTCAGCGATTCTCCTTCATTTTGGCGGATCCCTGAGAGATGAGAAGAATCCTTAACAATTTTGCGGTTGGCAACAAATTGTTCGACGAACATTTTGGCCAATTTGATGAATGTAGGGATTGTTCTGGCGGGAAGTGAATAGAACCACGTTCGAGCTTGTCCTTTGAGGGTGGCAGGAAAAACATGACAGAGGAGAGCATCGGAGGCTCGCTGAATGTGCATGATGGTTCTATAGTGATCGATATGCTCATAGGGGTCAGATGTCCCATCGTAAGAATCGATGCTCGGTAGTTTGAACCCTGTCGGAATGGGTTGTTGGAGGACAGCTTCAACTAGGGGTGAGGAATCCTGGAAGTCCCGTTGACGAAGAGATTGTCTTACACCTTCCACGGGGAACTCTTCTTGAACCAATCTTCGTAGTTCATGTCGTAGGAGGTTGTGAGGGAGTCCAAGAATGTGTAGTGCGACTAATTCCTCGGGGATCTCCGGCGGAATGTGAGGTTGTTGACCATGAAGGCGTTCTATTGGAACCTCTCCAACCCGGGGTGGATCTCGAGGGAGAAGGATCTCTTCCTGTGGAGCTAGTGCTGGTTGACGATTCTCTCGAAGGAGCTGAAGGATCTTATTCTGAGATTCCTCCATCTTTCGGATTCGCTCCTCCAAAGAAGGTCCTGAGGTTCCTTCTCCAGCAACGTGTTGCCCCCCAGGATGAAAGGAGGCAGAAACTGGACGTCCATGATTGATAGACTGGTTTCTGGATTGATGAGAGTGGGAGCAGGAGGCTCCTCTGAGGTGATTGCTACGCCTATTGGTCATTGAAATAATATTTAGAAGCGTGTGAGAGTGTTTCCCACAGACGGCGCCAAACTGTTGCGGACTCGAATATACGCGGCGATAGAATTTAGAAAAATTGCGTCTTAGCGTTGAACGGATATTCGACGCACAAACAGAAAATAAAAGAACACTAGTATGTGTACGTGGAAAACCCTGTAAAGGGAAAAAACCACGGGGCCGCGCCCAGTTGAAAAAGATCCACTAGCGTTTTCTTGGAATACAAGATATGAATCGTTCTTAAAGACAATTAGATTACAATGAATCTCTTTAGGAGTAGACAGTTACAATGTCAAACAGCGTTCCTGCGTTACTTAGAAATCAGGCGGAATGTTGGCGTCCTTCGGAGGTCGGATATAATTCCGGCGTCGTTTAAGAGAATTCCGGTGTAGAACAGAGTTCTGATTTTACTTGGCAAGAATTCTGGCTTCGCTCAGGTGTTGGGCAACAGAATTCTGGTGTAAGACAAAATTCCGGCGTGATTCAGGCGTAGGGCAGAATTCCGGCGGTGGTCGAGGAGGAGTTTCCTCTCTTCTTCTTCTTCTCTTCTTCTTTTCTTCTTCTTTTCTTCCTCTCTTGGCTTGGTTCCCTCTTAAGAGAAATGAGGGGCTATTTATAGCTTTTTGTGGATGGCATGAGCAGTAAATAGATGAGAGATCATGGGCAAATATGGAGTGGTTTGAATGGACGGCCGATATTGAATCCTTTGATCGTGGACCGTTTATCAGGCATTTGAAGGTCTTAATGATATCAGAATTTGATGATCTTAGGGTCGTTGGATTCGTCTCGTCGAGCCGCTCGATTCGACTATAAGCATGTACTGTTTGGAAACCGTTTGGTAATCCAAATTGTGGATCGAACCTTCCAAATGCGCTTCAGGTCCTTGATTTGGACCTATTTGGGCTCGGATTGAGTTGAATTTGGTGTCGTTGGGTTCATATTTCTGAGATGCTCAGTTCGACTATAAGTTTGTTGAAATCGGAGTTCAGATGATCCCGGATTTAATTTTTGAAGCTTCCAAACTAAAATTGCCTCGAGATTCGTGCCGGATCAAGATGATTTTATCATGACACATCAAAGTTTATAAACATTTTAATATAAAATTTAATGTAAAGTTTAAGAAGATTATTAAATATTAAATATTTTCTAAAATATTTAATAATATAAAAATAATAATTAATAAATTGGCACTTTTTTAATAATAATTAAAAATATATAATATTAAATTCCGGTTATAGAAACCGGGAAAAAATTTTCCGGTTTCATTAGAAACCGGCCGATTATTAAATTATTACTTTTTATAATAAATTATTAGTTTATAAGTTTATATAAAGTTAAAAGAGTTTTAATATAAATTTATAACAACTAAAAACTTTATTATATAAAGTTATAATAATTTATAAAATTTAAATTTGGTTTTTTAAAAAATAGGATCATGAAAATCCAGATTAAGAAATTCCGGTATTTCCTCCTCCTGTTCCTTTTGAAATCCCGATTAAAGTGTAAACCGGACAATGAAACTCTGGTTTCTATTGAAATCAGATAATTAAATTTGGTATTTACTCCTTTTTAATTTTTTTAGTTAAGCTATTCTTTAAGCTAATTAAATTTTAAGGCACGTTCCTTTTTATAAAATACCTTTTTCATTTTGTATGAATAAAATATAGTAATAATTAATTCTCAACTTAATGAGCTAAGATAATTTTTTTGATAGTTTATTAAAAAAAACTTAAAATAATGTTACATGAATATTAGGAATTATTATTTATTATCTCCATCAATTTCTTTAGAATTTTTTTTCTTGTGCAAATCTCTACTCATTATTGAGAAATAAGGGAGATGTAATTTTTAACATATTTTTAAATAAAAATATTAAATAATATATTTATATTTTTGCACTAAGATCTATATAATTTTAGGAAAAATTTATCTAAACAGGAGTTAATTCGTAAGAGCATCTCTAACCGAACAGTGAGCCTACTCTCGAACGCTAAATGTTAACACATTTTTGTGTTTTTTTTTCTCGTCGTAAAAAGTGTGACGTCAATATTGATTCGCTGATGCAGAGCACGTTAATACCGGAGACAGTGCATGACATTTTATCTTATATAACAAACTCAGGCATTCGCCACTACCTTATTTACTATTTCTATTTTATCGTACTGCTATTCCTTTTTATTTTGTTACATTCAGTTATAGTATGAGAGCTGATAGGAGAAAGTAAGGGATACATATAGTAGAATACTGAAATGTATCAACAGTTTTTGGCTTTTATCAATATCTCAAATACTTGAATTGTAGTTGCTCCGTAGTCTCTATTGTTCCTTTGCTAACGATTCTTCTAGGTTCCAGTGTTCGATCCTGTATTGCAGCAGTCGCACTGTTCACATAAACGTTTTTTTTTAATAAAAAAAAAGGAGAGAATATACATAGAAATTTTTTTTCTTAATTATGTTAAAAATGGCGGAATTCGGTTGGAGATGGGTTATTATTTGGTATGAATGTTATTGTAAAGTGAAAAATGAATTTTTTAGTTGGAGAAGCCCTAAGAGATTTTTGTCATGTTTTGAAGATGCAAATACTTACATAAATAAAAGAGAATTATTCGGTTGAAGAAGATATGGAAGACTTTCAGTCAATCAGGAGATGACTTATGAAATATAAATAACATTATGTAAAGTTATGTAATTTGTTTTATGTACATTGACTCATTCTAATCAAATAATTTATTCTATTAAATAATAAAATTAAAAATATTTTATGTTGTGAATGAGAAAGATGGGGAAAGTATACTTAATTAATAAGGAGCTTCTACATGATTATGTATATATAATTATATAGAAAAAAATTGTGTAATAATATTCTTATATAAATCATTTTAGTTTATTGCATTAATTAATGTTAAAATAGATTAAATGGTTATTTAAATATATTTTGATATATTTTATTAGAATATCTTAACTTTTTTTTAATAATGTAATTTCTCTATTGATTTATTGGATTTTTTTTTTGAGAATTTGATGGCGATATCTAACATATTCATTAAATAGAAGTTGTAATTTTCTTAAGAAATAGAACTACAAAAAACAAGATGTTGAGCAAATTAAGAATATTACACACACACACACACACACATATATATATATATATATATATATATATATCAAAGTTCAAAAAAGGGCTTGGAATAATCCCAAATGTTAATGTAGTTGTTGCAGTCCAATGTGACTCGAGAAATTATAGTATTTGCTAATTTTGATTGTGATTTGTGAGGAGGCAAAACTATCAAATAGAAGACCATCCAATATCTTATAGATGGCTTTTTTGGGGGGGAATTTAGGTCAATTAAGACAAATTCATATACACATCATATACGCAAGAACTCAAATCAGACCTCTTGGTTGATAGCCAAACCTCCCAACAGACCAAGATGAGCTGGGTCTCATCTAGATGTCTAGGTCAACAAAGTTTATAGTTACGAATATAAGATTTGTTGTGATATCTTTGTTGAAATATATATGATGGATTAAATGAATGATGCAATTCATGTACACAATTGCCATATGAGGAGCATTTGATGACTACCAGATATCTACTAATCTGTGATATGGTTGTACGATAAATGCAATATAATTATCGACGACAACGAACAATAAGAATTTAATTGCTGCCAAGATTTATTCATCTGATGATGGCTATCAATTATTTCGAATTTTATATTGCATATCAAGTCAAGAAGTGCAAGTAGCATATAAGTAACTGATTAGAACATATATATGCAACATGATGGCTAATACATTCTCTAATCACAAAAGACAAAGGGAATAGAGCTAAAATGATCGCGAAAGATAAATTTTCAGAGTTTCAGCAAGATTTATATCCATGAACTTATATAAAAAAATATTTGCAATGTTGTGAGCCTTAAACTAAGTGGTTCATAAATTAGTGATCCTTCAAACAATCAAATCGGGACAAGTTTTGCTGTGCATATTTTCTACAAAAATGACTGAATACCTACACGGGATTCTCATATCGGCCTAGCCAAATTCTATGTTTTTTGAATTATAATGACAATCAAGATGGTCAAGTCATTAGCATTCCAAAAGCTTGACAGTGCAAACTTGCCCTTGGCTTGTATATCTAATTCAATCGACAAACCGTTGCCTCTTCCATTGGAAGCATCTCTACCATCTTCTGATGATATTAGACGTAGTTTCTCTAAGTTGTATCATTTATTCAACTTGCAGCTTGACAGGAACATTGGCACAAGTTATCAGATGATAGCCTTAAATAGGGATCCTTGCAAGCAAAGGATATGATTTCCAATGACGCAGCAACTGATGAAACTAGTAGACTATAGAATGTGGTGGCACCTCAATATATTAATATCAATAAGCACCATCATAAATATAATTATAATTATCAAAGAATAATGCATCAGATTAAGAAAAAAAAAAAGAGGGCTTTAATCAATTACCGTGCCATGATGTGAGATCTAGTCCGTACAACCAGCTGCAGTTATATGAGATAATGAATGAATAAAACAAAAGACACGTTCTGCCTCACATTACCTCTTTCCCACGATCTTATACACGATCAAGAAAACTGCTCATGA
This sequence comes from Dendrobium chrysotoxum, assembly GCA_019925795.1. Lineage (NCBI taxonomy): Eukaryota > Viridiplantae > Streptophyta > Magnoliopsida > Asparagales > Orchidaceae > Dendrobium > Dendrobium chrysotoxum. The sequence goes on from CM034312.1 coordinate 84,169,116, forward strand.
AGGAGGACTAAAGGGAAACAAGCAAGGCAGAAAGGAGGCAATTGTTCAGTTGGGAATCTTCAAAGTTCTGGCTTCCGCCCGTCCCTGAGAAAAAAACTCCTTCGGCTTGATCAGTTTCCTGCTAAGCCTCTGAGCCGACCTCTTGCTTTTGCCTCTACCTCCTGAGAAGGCCGACCGAACCTGCTCCCTTGCATACATCGAGCAACTCCACCGTCCGCCTCCCTATACGAATCAAGACCCAAAGCTTTCGCACTCAGTCCGCTTCCGCCGCCAGTCTTCTTCAAGGATTCCACCTCCTCCTACATGATCCCTGTGGACCTCCGAAAGGGCACAACGAACACTGCCGCCCCACGAGGGGAGACAATATTTGGCCAATGGGTGGGCAGATTCGATCACACATATAATTAACCATTGAGGATAACGGCTCTCACCAGCACACCCCGATGGATAACAATATGTACGATCTAATCACAACGGGTTTCCCACACCCGATACACTAGCTCGAATGAGGTTTATTTGAGAGTGGGATTCGGTTTTCCACGGGCGTAAGCCCCCATGGTTAATTACATCTCAGGCCGAGGCCTGAAAAAACTCTCGATTAAAGATTCTATATTATACTCTCGAGTGGGATTGGCACAGGGGGAAAGGATTAGGAAATCCTACTCAAAAGGAGAAGAAATGCTCAAACTGGCTTAGTCAACATACACGGCTCATATCAGCATCCGGAGGGACTAAGGTAGTGAGAAGAAACTGGAAAAAATAAATAAATCATGCACTCAAAGCATATAGGAGAGAAGGATGAAGGTGGCGTCATCCGTGTGACGCAGATAAGTAGGGTTTATAATCTCTGAAGGAAAGGAGACTTACCTACTGATGAGGCGTACTACGAAATAGTAGTAGCATTGAACCCTAGATCGAGTGGGATTAGTGTTCTACATAACACTAACACCCGTGTCTTAGCTAATGCATCCTGGACTTATATCCTGCCTGAAAAGGAAGGCCAGCTAACCACCTAGTCGCATAAAATCCATGCTATCCAAGTCTTTATGAAAGATGGGTAGGTAGTTTGGTTATTGGAAGTAGGACCGACATCTAAAGAGTCTCCTAGATGGCCCTAGACTTATGTAGGGTATATGCTTCTAGAACTAATGCAATTAAAATTTTAATTTAGTTAGTTTCTAATGCAATGCATGCTAGTTAAAGTCTCCAAATCAGGTATGCATGCAATTTAAAAAAAAAGGCTTATAAAATATTTTTTTTAGAAAAGACTAGACTTCCCCAGATCCAGCACCTCATCCTCATAGGTCGGATTATCTGGATTCTACCCGCAGGCGGGAAAGTGTCTTATAGCAAGGAGAGAGAAGATGCATTAATATGCATATGACCCCGGATGATTCTGGCTATTCCCTAGGTCGTTAAGTTTCTATGTTATTTAATTCTTAGAATTTTAAATATTAATCACGAGTAGAAAAATTTTATTCTAAATAGCCTAGCGAAATCAGGCCAAGCATATGCAAGAAAGAAACCTAAGAAAAACAGGCAATTTCTACTGCGCACATAAAATAAACACATCGATATAAACAGAACAGAGTAAGGAAGAGTCCACAGTCCACGACAAGTGCCGTATAAGTACAACCCAGGGTCTGCAGAAAAGTAATGGTGGTCAGGCCCCACCGACAATAACCTGGATTTTAATCCTACAGAATGACACAAGTTTTAAAATAAGGCATTTTGTATCTTGATCTTCATCCTATAGTCCTCCTGTGGATCGCCTTCTTTTAGTCTTCTCGTAATACACCGCCAGTAGGATATCCAAATGAAAAGAAATTCCCTGTGAAGGGACTTTCTTTTCCCTTTGGATCCCTAATCCTCAATTAAAATGCTCCATTTTATAAACTTTCACAACTCTTAACATCAAACACATTATATCAGAATTTAAAAAAGAAAAATCTAGACTCTCCTACAGGGTTATCCTAAGCAATCAAAGTCAATCATCCCAAGCAGTTATATATGAAAATAAAAGTACTCAAACCAGCCACACTTGACCATGCTCTTATTTATTTGGGGGCTAAGCATTCTGGAGCACCTATAGCAAGCATTTATAATTTATGATTTATCATATTAGCCCTCATTTATTTTAACGTTGCATGAGCATGGCCACCTGCATAAGACTGAGTCAGTATAAAACGTCCTTAGCCTAGGGGTAGTTCTAACGCACAAGCAATCATATCACAGGTAAAGTACAGTACAGTAATAAAATAAACACTCACAGTAAATCATATCAACCAGCACACGTACCACATGCAAGAGCGTCACAGCGCAGACACAGAAAAGGTAATACACCGGCCTAACCTAGAACTAGAAGTGGTGCCCTAACAAACAATTCTACGTGTGTGTAGTGGGCTTGTGTGGCTTTGGATGAGTCCTATATAAGGTAGTTAATGTACGTTGTTTGTGATCCGAGATTGTTGAAAGCCAAAAAGGGAATTTGATTAGAGTTTAAATATTAATAGATTAGGGTTCATTTTAGTTAATTAAGTTGGTTGGTCAATTTTAATGCTTAGGATAATATTATTTGAAGTTTGAGTTTCATTAGTGGATCTTAGAAGATCCGAGGTCTACCTATCCGCTAGATTAAGAGGGGTCCAAAAAGTCATTTTTTAGAAATAGGTTAGATTTTAGAGTCCTAGCATTTTTATTAAATATTAGGCTTTATTATAAGTAATTAGATTGTTAGTTTGCTGGATTCGGAGTTCTCTATGCAAAGTTATGATTTTAGGAGTTTCGGGCCCTAGTTGTTGAACTACGGTTGATCAGAGAGTTTACTTTTTAAATTTAGATGGGTTTATGGGAAGCTGATATTTTTAATAAATAGTAGACTTTAATTAGAGTTGAATGCTTTTTAGTTTGCTTGATTTGGATTTTTTTGGAATTAGTTATGATTTTCTGAAGTTAGGGTATTATAAGGTCTTTTAGGTTCGAGTTAGATTTGCTTCCCAATTTTATAGCTCCTAGGATTTGAGTTTGTTTTGATGAATTTTATTTAGTTAATATTTGATTAAGAGGTGATTAATATTTTAATTAGATTTTAGTTCAAGTCTATGTTCAAATTCTACATCCTAGTGATTTTGTATGTTGATTATAGTTTGATTGAAGATTAAGTGTTTTAATGCATTTCTGATTTAGATTATGATTGATTTTACTATTTTATTAATGACTTAAGGCAAACTAGCCCTAGGGTGACGTGTCACTAGGTTTTCTATGTTTAGTGTTTCTATCCTAAGGGAGCATGCATCCTAAGTCTAAGTTCTCTAAGACTCAGTCCTTAATTTTTGTCCTTATGTGTCACTAGTATTGTAGGGAATGAAAAGAGATTTTTATTTCTAACCCTTTAGGCATGTATAAGTGAGTTTAGGGATCTAAAAATAAGTAAAAGAAGGAAATAACTTAGGAATTAAAGTTTCTACAGGGCCCTAAAGGTAGGGGAACGTACACACATATGGGCTCCCTAGAGGCTATCTAAGTTTTAAGAAAAACTCACAACACCGGGGGCTATGACCCGATGGTATCGCCCGTAGCACCCCCACCAAAATGAATGGGGGCGACTGATGCTCGGATCCGATTGTCCAAGCTCCTTCGTCTAGTGCTCTTAAAAAAAAGCTCCTTTGCTTCCCCACATGTACCTCGCAAAAGCACAAAGAAAAGAACAAAGATTGAATGAGAGCAGGATCATGTTTAATATGCAAATAATCAAAATAAAATGCTATTAAATAAAAACACATATTTTCTTTTGTCTGGATGTTAGCTCGGCTGTTTGCTCTCCAGGACTGTCCAAATTTTAAGGACTCCCCACATTATTACAAAAACGGTCTTTATTTATTATTTTTATGGAATGTTAGCATCTCATTGATAGGCATACCCTTTCAAAGTCCAGACATGCCTTTGACCCACCATTAGTTCCAATTCAGCATTTAAGCCAAATGCAAATAAGAGGAAGAAAAATTGGGATGCTATTTACTGTTCCCATGTTTTAAGAAAGCACTCGAAAGACTTGACACAATCACCCAAATCACTTTCGTATAAAACTCAAACCGACAGAGAAGAAAACCCAATCTTGAAACCAAAATCCAAATAAAATTTTCAACTTTAAACATACTTTCAACCCACGTGCGTTAGCTCATCTTTAGAAGAAAACGCAAGTAAGAAGAAGAAAACTATCCATGAAAAAGAGAACTAAGAGAGCCTCTTAGTATCGAGCCCCTCAAGTATAAAATAATTCATGACGTCTCAAGAATCCAAAACAACTCATAAAATCTCTCAGACAAAACAAAACGTAAAACTTTCCCAATACAAAATCCACAATAACTTCTGTCGATGCAAAATAAACAGTATATTTCTTTAACGTGGGGTGGGCCCTATGAAAGTCTTTTAACAAGAAGGTTTCATAAAGCTCTCAACTTAAACATCTCATAAAACTTTCTAACCATAAAGCAATTTATAAAACCTATCAAAATACCTCAAGTGTAGCTACATAAACAAATCTTCAATAAACATAACTCATCAAACATCCGAAAGAAGGAAACCATCTTGGATAAAATCTCTCCAAATCCACCTCATTAAAATGCCAACCGTCAATTTGATATCACAAAGTATGAATTCTTTCCAATATATTTCAAAAAGACACACTCACAAGCTTGAAATCCTTTCTAAGCTCAAAGAAGACTTATTCAATATAAAACATGCAACCTATCTCAAAGATCAGTTTGGAACATGAGACTAACGGAAAATTGCATACAACACACTTCCAAAACAAGTTTAGAACATAGAAATAGTGAAAATCTGCACACAAGCCCTCTCCAAATTAGTTTGGAGTATAAAACAAACGAAAATCTGCATATAACTCCTTTGGGTATTGAAATTTTCTCATAGGATACAATGAAATATAGAAATCCTTCAACGTATTTCATGGAGCCAGTGTGATTCCAGATGCACCAATAACCTCTCTTCCAAACTATTCTAAAGAAAGTTGCAGATTACTTCACACAAATCTTAATCACAAAATATTATATATGCTTATGACAAATTTCTACATAAGATCTCAAATCACCTCAATGTGACATTGAATTGAATTCATAAGAAATTCTCATTAGAGGCAAAAGATATATGATTGCTTTCTGGTACTATTGCCAACATGATTTTCCATACAAAGCTCTAAAGAAAAAAAAATGAAAATTATAGGAATTCTTGTATAGAGACAACGAAATATCTATCTGAAAGCTATAAGGATTCTCGCATAAAATCAGTGAGAAAATCTCCTAAAAAACTACACTTATTTCTCACAAAAAAAAAGGAGAAAAGCCTCATAAAATCCGTAGGAATTTTCAAATACGGATTTCCAATAAAACTCATGGATTTCACTTTTAATGTTGAATGGGCCTTCAATATTGAAACACATTTTTAAGCAAGGCAAAGAGAGGAAACGATGCAAAGTATTTTACATAAAAAAAAATTCACAAAACGTTTGGTTAGGAAATTTCATATACAAACCCAGGTTCTATTGAGCACAACCAACCAAATATCATAACATTTCCTCAACGGCATTTCATCGAACACTTGATATGCAATGCTCGCGAGATCGCACAACGCAAACTATCATGAAAACATGATTTACACACCTACTTGATTGAACTCACTCAACCAATCTACACAAGATTCCCATGATTCACGTAATGATCGTCTTAATAAAAAGATATACCTGCATACCCATAGCAAAAGAAACTAGAAAGCATCTCTTTTTTTTTTTAAATGCCAGACTCACTTCCAAAGTAAGATAATATATAACTTTACAACAAAACTTTTATATCAAAGCATATGAGAATACCACTTGTTTCCCTAACTAATGAATGTCACCATGACTACCTTGCTGCGGCTCAGATCTCATTAAATGCTTGAAGGGAATATATGACAGGTTTAGTATATAAACGTTCCATCAGATGCATGCCATGATTGCTAGCCATAAATGGTGATACATAAACCAATTGATTGTTTAAAATAAAATAAGAATATGTTTTAAAACTTTGCCTCAAAGTTACGCATACAACCAGATGTATTTGAACGAAATTCTTGGCAATAGCAGCATAGGGAAAATGATACAAGGTAATACTAAACTCGCTTAACAACATAAGCACTAATCACAGATATCTGTTAATAGGACCAATACCAGAAGTTGGTCAAGGAGAAAGTTACCTTCAACTGACGGGATCACTAGATAGGGAAAGGGAGAATCCTGAAGCTTATCGGGTACTAAATCAGCTATTAGAAGGTAGATAAAGTTGAATTGATAAGCAGAAAAATACTATAATTGCCACATATACAAGCTTCGTTGTTACCGTGAAAACCATATAAGCAAGGGAAACATTCATGTGAGCAAGACTACCACATAAAACCTCAATGCGAGCGAAATGATTAAGACTGACATTTCGTCGAACGGCTAGTGTGCGATACTCACAACATTTCTTTGAACAAATCAACATGACAGTTGATGTTTCACAACCTCATATTCTCATTAAATCATTATGAATCCTTATCAAATCCATAAACACATACTATTGCCAACAGATATCATGGGAGTTCTTTTAAAAAAATTTATCATAAACTAGGTATCATCCCCGTAAGAGGAATGAAAAGAGATGGTAAGGCAATGGGAAAGTATAAGAAGAAAGGAAGGGGAAGGAGAAGAAAAGGAAGAAAAGGGGAGGCCTATACCTGCGAGCAGAAGATGCGGTTCAACTAGAGCAAGTTGCGAACGAGCTTCCGCTTTACTTGGGACTCACGAACAGGACGGGAAGACCGGCGTCAGGCTCCTAGAGCGTGCGAAGTGGACCAGCTTTGGTCTGGATTCGAGCCAGGGAAGGGAGGCGACGGGGCTTGCGGCCTCTTCCTGGGGTCTTCGGGCAAGGGAGCTAGAGGGTAGACGGAGAGGAGGGGTTCTCTACCTTAGGGCTTCTTGCGAAAAATAGAGGGGGGTCGGGATCCGCCTCCTGGAGCTTGCCAATAGAGAAAATCAGCCCCCTCCGCGAGAAAAATCCCTCTAGGTTGCCAAAACTGAGAGCCAAAAATCCCTCCTAGAGCCAAGAAAGGTAAGACTCAAATGTTCATTAATGCCAAACACCAAAAATCATGCCCGCGATTAAGGATACCGGAGCGGTAAGATCAAATTTTCAGTGAAATTGAGATCATCGATTCCAATTTCTTGATATGGGAATAATTTTAAATCATGAGGAAGTTAATTAAGCCTTAATATAAATTAAATGGAGCTCATGGGGCTAAATTCAAGCTCAAATCGAACCCAATTTGACTCAATTCGGATCAATTTGGGTTTGATTCGACCCGTCCCAAATCAACGAAATTAAATCTAAATAAATTAACGGCTCAAATTAAATCAAACTAGATGCGGTCAAAGTACACCGCTCGAGGCTAATTAAACTTCGTCGGGTCTAATTAGACTCGATTCGAGTCGTCCCGAGTTTAAATCAGACTCGACTAGATTAAATTAAGCTGATCAAATGTGCTCGAGGGTGCTCGCAAGAAAATCGAGGTCAACAATCCCTGCACCCGATCAAGGCTACTCGACATACGTCCCGCCTTTGATTTCTCTCGCACGAACCCCTGCCGCCGGTCTTCCACTCATAAGCAACTTGTTCGCTTGATCTTCCCCACGTGAACAAAGCCACGATCGAACACCGGCGACCTCGACTCATGCGAGAACCCCATCTCCAGCTCTCTGCCCCACTCGTAAACAGAGTATCTCATACTTTCACGCAAAGAGAAAGAAGCAGGTAGCCGCAAGCCTCGCCTGATCATACGCAAGCAAAGCCTCATAAACAGCAAACCCATTCTTGAATCACTCAGGAGAAGGATTTAAGATATTTTATAATAATAATAATAATAATGCTTATAATTAATAATAATAATAATAATTCTTACTATTGTTATTATTAATTATATTTATGAAAAAAAAAAGAGAGAAATGGAAAAAGAAAGCAGGTGTTCGCAATCAATTAATCGGCAATTAACATTCCTCAACTAATCGGCAATCATCGACAACAAATAATCTGCAATCGACAATCAACAATCATCAATCGAAGCCTCTGAAGATAATTTCGGGACCTGACAACGTCCTGAAGCCCTCGGCCGTCGATTATCTTTCCGGCCGGACAGATTAAAAGGGCGAGTGCCCTCCTTACCTCCCAGCGCCAAGGAGGGGACGCCGGGAGGCTGCCGAAATTTTCTCAGAAATTCTGGACTTAAATGGATTTTGAAAAAAAAAACACAAAAAATTAATTTAAAATTGATTAGATGGATCATGATTTAACTGATAAATAAAGAATAATTAAACATTTGAACTTAATATTGTTGCGGGCTAGAATATACACGGCGATAGAGTTAAAAATTTCTGTCTTAGCGTTGTACGTATATCCAGCACACAAACAGAAGAATAAAAGAACACCAGAATTTTTACGTGGAAAGCCCTGAAAAAGGGAAAAACCAAGGGGCCACGCCCTATTGAAAGAGTTTCACTAGTGTTGTTTGAAATACAGGAGGCTGATTCGTTCTTCAAATTCAGGACGATCAGATTACAATGAGTATCAGTTACAAGGCCAAGCAAAGTTCCGACATCACTCGGGTGTCCGGCAGAATTCCGGCGTCACTTGGAAGTTGGGCAAAATTTCGACGTTACTCAGGCGTCTGGCAGAATTCTGGTTTCACTTGGGAAGAATTCCGGCGTCACTCCGGCGTCGGGTAGAATTCCGGCGTCGGGCAGAGCTCCGGCGCCCTCGGGCGCCCAGCGGTGTTCCGGCGATGCTCCGGCGGTGTTCCGGCGATGGTCGAGGAGGAGTTATTCCCTCATACACTTCTCTTCTCTTCCTTTCTTCTTGGCTTCTCTTGCTTGGGTCCCCTCTTAAGAGAAATGAGGGGCTATTTATAATTTTTCTGGAGTGGCATAGCCCGTAAATAGATGAACGATCAGGGGCAAATAAGGAGTGATACGGATGAACGGCCGATATTGAATCCCTTGATCGTGAACCGTTTATTGAGCTGTTGACCTCATTTTTGTATGAGCTCAGTAGGACCAATCCAGACCTTAGGATCATTCCAATCCTTAGGATTTAATCCTGACCCTAGGATTAGTCTAATCCTAGATCAATCCAGTTTCAAATCAATCCTGACCCCAGATCAATACAATTTAAGACAAATCTAGATCCTAGGATTCTCCTAGACCTATCTAGAGCTTAGGATTCTTCTAGATCCTAAGACTATTCTAGATCCCGGGCCTTAGGATTTCCAAATCCTAGGATTTTCCTAGAAATCAAACATTAGGATCTACTCTAGATCCTAAGATTCTTCTAGATCTTGAATCTTAGGATTCCTAGATCTTAGGATTCTTCTAGATCATAGGATTCTTCCAGACCCCAGATCCTAGGATGTCCCTAGGACTTTTAGATTCCAGGATCTTCCCAGACTCCAGTCCCTAGGATCTACACTAGACCTTAGGATTCCCTTAAGCTGATTTGGACCCTAGGACCTATTCTAAACCCTAGAATTCTTCTAGATCAATCCAAGCTTCAATTCAATCTAGAATTAATTCAAACCATATCATTCAAATTCAAAATCCAGCTTAAAACCAGATTTCCAGATTCAAATCCAAGGCTAAAGGTCTAAGTCCTGAAAGCCTTTTCCAGTTAATCTTTGAACATTTCAAAACCCTATCAAATGACCTCTGATTCAAGAGCTGTCAGTTCCACACTGATGTGACATGTCTCTAGAGGTAACCCTCCAAATTTGAGCTCATTCTGAGATCTCTAACCCCAGAAACTGAATTGAAATCCAAAGGCTGTAAAACCTTCAAATATTTACAGTCTATGCCACTGGACCTACCACCCAGTGGGTTTTGACCCTGGAGCTTTCTCCAAAGCCTCCAATTACCTCCAGACCCTTGATTATGATCCATTGAGCATTAAACTGCATTTTGTTGGACTCAATTTGACCCCCAGTTGACCAGGGGTCAAAATGACCAAAATACCCCTATGGGGTGTGAATAGTCACTTTGGTCCAATGAGCTCCAAATCAAATGCAACTACCTCCAGCAAGTTTCAAATATCAAACCAAACCTGTTGAACCCAGAACTAGCCCCTGGGTCAACCTGGTTGACCAAGTCAACCTGGTTGACCAAGTCAACCTAGTTGACCTAGAAGGCCCCTTTAGGGTCAAAACAGGTCATTTTGACTAAATGACCTCCCCAGACCTTGGGACCACCTCCGTTGGTCTCCAAATATCATTTCAAATCTATTGAACCCATTTCCATACCCTGGACCCACCTGGTTGACCAAGTCAACCAGGGTTGACCTAAAAGGCCCATTAAGAGCCCAAATAGGTCATTTTGACCAAACGACCTCCCCAGACTTTGAGACCACCACCAGTAGACTCAGAATGTCATTCTGAACTGGTTGGACCCAATCCTTGACCCTGGGTCAACCTGGTTGACCAAGTCAACCTAGGTTGACTAAATCAACCATTAAGCTTTTATTCCATAAGTTAAATCTTGTTCATATTCAAAACCTTATCAAATTTTTATGATCACTTCCACCAAAGGTTTAGGCATAATTGGACTCCTGACTCAGTCAACAGTTGACCAAGTCAATTTGGTCCAAGATTGGTCAAAGTTGATCCTCATGAGTCAATTTGATCCATTTAACCTATCTAACTAAATCAATGCCTTCAAACTATCAAAATCATTCCATTTGATGCCTTGAGAATCCCTTAGACTATTTGGAGTCAAGCTATGGTTAACTTGACCAAGTCAATCCATTTTGACTTGGTCAAATTCATTCCAAATCCTATGCATTCCTTTAAACCTTAGCTCTATGACTCCATATTCCCTATCAAACCCTTAATCAACTTTAAACCCTAGCCTAAGCATGCCTTAGACCTTGGGTAGTCAAATCAAAGCCAAGTTTGACCAAGTCAATTCACAAAACTTGGTCAAACTTCTCTAATTTTATCATGCATTCAATGCATTCCATCAAGTCTTTTAGATTTAATTTTAAACACTCAACCATGCCTTTCCCATGTCCACCTAAGCATGAGTTGACTGTTTGACCAGTCAAATGGTCAACAAATGCTAAAGGAAGGGTTATATATGGTCAAGTGGCCTCTTAAGCCTAATCCCTTCCTTCCTAAACCATCCCAGCAACCTTGATCTCCTTCTGGAATATTCTTAAGCTGGTCTTAAGCCTTGGATTAGAGTTTAATCCAATGCACATGGCCACATGTGCATATAAGGACAAAAAAAGCTTTCCAAGTCATGGTCCTTTGTGTCCTTTGATTCCCTTCCATCCCAACAACCCCAGGCCAGGTGGCATGCATCCAGGAACCCTTTCAGCTGATCTCAGCCCTCCATTCAAGTTGGAGAGACTTGAATAGGGCAAAACCTAAAAAAAAACCTCTCATTCGAACCCTAGCCCTCTCTCACTTATCTCCAGCTCTCAAGTCCTCCCCTCAACTGGTCTGAACCTCCCAGATATCCTCCCACTTATTTCCATCCCAAACCAGCCGGTCAAAGCCGCCGCCGGCAGGTTTCCCGACGAGTTCAAGTCAAGATCCATCCAAGCCTCAAGACGACCGATCCAGACGTTTTCGAGTTTGGATTTCTTCTACAAATTTGAGCGAGGACAGTCTACAAGCTCAGAGATTCAAATATTTTTTAAATCCATCGGTTAGTTTCTCCTAAAACTCTAAACCTAGGTTAGTACACTTAGGAGAAATTAGCGTTTTGTTAAGTGCTTATTTAATATTTTTAAAACGTCCACATAGTTTCTGTTCATTAGCTTAATTTAGGTTTAAAATTTTGTAGGATTTTATCCGTTATATCGAGAGAACGGGCTCGAATATGAGTTCTAGGGCTTGGTCTGAAGTTCAGTCAGGCCAGGCTACATCCCAACCGTTGATCTTTTGATCAACGGATGTGATTTAGCCTTACCGCGGTTTTGATTGACCGCGAATTAGATCGGGCGGTCAATTTCTCCTGTTTAACGGCATCTGGACCGTTGATTTAGAACCGCGTGATTGATCGCCCGCCGTCTGATCTCTCCCCGCGAGATTAAACCGCGGGATTCAATCTCAGCCCTCCGTTCGTTATCGCGGGCAATCCGACGGTCCAGGGCCGCTGCTGACGCGGATTAGTGAAACCGCGTCCGCGGTTTCATTATCCGCCAATCATTGCCGGCGGCGCAATCATTGCGCCGCCAGGCAATGATTGGCCGCGGTTTACAGCGGCCAATCAATGGCCGCCACGTGTCCTCCCGCCGTTTTTTTTTTATTATTTATTTTTTAAATAATTTTAAATTCATTTTAAAATTGTTTTTTTTATTTTTATTTTATTTTAATATTAATTTAATATTAAATAATAAAATATATATATTATATATTAATATACTTTTTTTTTTAGAAAACCAAATATTTTAAATTCAAAATTATTATTAATTTAATTTTATTTTTTTTTTAACTATATTAATATCCAATACTAATTATTATAAATTAATAATTAACTTTTAAAACATTAAATATTCTATTTAAATATTAATTATTAAATATTATGTATATATTTTTTTTAATAATTCACAATTTAATTAATAATTGAGTTATATAATATTTTAATTAACATTAAGCACTTTATAATATTAATTGACTTAAATTAATTTTAAAATTCTAATTATATTAAGTCATTTAATTAATATTAAATACTTTAGAATTTTGATTAAATGATTCATAATTTTAATTAATAATTAAATTGTTTAACATTTTAATTAATATTAAACATTTCACAATTTCCATTAAATATTAAGTTTTTTTTTTTAAATTTTAATCAATATTGAATTATTTAATATTATTTTAATTTTTTTTTTTTAATTTTTTTTTTAAATAATCAGTTAATTTTCAATGATTTAATTAATTAATTATTTTCTTTTAAATTATTCTAATTTTGAAACTAAATTAATTTAAATCACATCTTATGTTTCTATTAATTAAAAATTCAACTATTAATTAATATTTAATTAATGATCAATAATTTAAATATTTTTGAAAATTGATATATTTATATATATATTTATATATATATATATATATATATATACATATATAAATAATTTTAAAATTTAAAAAAAAAATTCTTAAGATTTAAATTAACTAATTTTAAAATTATTTTAATCATTAATTAATTTAGAAATTATTTAAATCCTTTTTTTTTTAATTGATTTAAACTTCAAAAATTCATAAGAAATTCATTTTAAATCAGAAAAATTAGTATAATATATCAAAATTTTCAGAAAATTGAGTACTTTAACTTGAGACTAATTTCAGAGATCAAACTTTGATTAATTTTAAGTTATTGTTAATTATTCAATTATTTTAATATTCAATTAGTATCCAATTAAATATTAAACCAATTATTTTGAAAACTAAAAAAAAAAATATTTTCAAACTACTTTGAAATCAGTAGATCTCTCAAATTATTCTAATTGAAGATATTTTAATTATATTATTTTAAAACTTATATTATCATGTATAGGTTTTGTATAAGGGTATATTTTAAAACTTATTTTAAAATTATATATATATATTTAAATCTTTGAACTTTGAGAGATCACATTAAAGTTTGAACATAGATTGAGCTTAGTTGAATAGGATTTATGTGGAGTAATGATTAATCAATGAATAATTAACTTGATTAATTATTCATTGATTAATCCTTTAATTAATTAAATTTTAATTTGATTTGCATGTTTAAGGACATACACACACCACTTAGTTTAAGGCTCTCTTAGGCATAGGATTGGTTGTGTTTGTATGTGTATTTATCATGCATATGTTAACCAAGGGTTAGTATAAACTTTAATTCAAACCCACTCAAAACTAGTGACATTAAGGACAATAATTAAGGACCTAAGTTTAGAGAACTTAGAAAAAATTCCATAATTAGGACTTATATCCTATTGACTTGAAACTTTAAACATTTGAATTTAGTGACATTCTCAGCTCATAGGAAATATCTCACTGATTTTTGAAATCATTTAACCCCTTAATTAACTTAATCAAATTAAACCTTAATTAAGCCTTAAAACCTTCCAGAAATTCAAATAAATCAAATTTAAATCCAAAAATTACAATTAACCCCTCAAACTGACCAGAATTGAACCCTTAATCAATGAAAAATAAAAGCCCCTTGACTGGACTTCAAAATTGAGTTTAATTTAATTTTAATTGAAATTCAATATTTAATTAATTTAATTAATTAAAAATAATTAAAAATTCCAGAAAATTTCTAAACACTTGGAAATCACTCCTTAGGTCATTCCTGACCTTTGGAGTTGATTTCAAGAAGTTTGGAGATCATTTGGATCCAAATCACAAAAAGGGTCTCTAATTAAACAATTTAAATAATTCATTAAATACTCAAAACTTCAAAAATTCATAACTAATTCAAATAAACTCCAAATTGAGCAAACTCAAAGGCATACAACTCATCTTAAGCTCTAATATTTATTAAAAATGTTAAGTTTCCAGAAATCAAACAAATTTGAAAAAGTCAACTTTTGGTCAAACTTAATTCAAAATCAAGTCAAAACTTCAAATCTTCATAATAAAATGTTGAAAAATCTAATTTCAGTGTACTTACTGTCTAACTGATCGTATTAAGGTCTAGTATTTTAATAAAATATTAACTTTCTAGAAAACACTTTAAATCAAAAAGTCAAATTTTGACCCTTTAATTAAATCAATAAAATAATCTAAAATTTCCAAAATTCAATAAATTGTTAAAAATTCCAGAAAATCTTAAATCAACATTAAAATCAGCAATCAACCAATTCTAATTAAAAAACTAATCAATTTTCAAACCTTAATCAAACTCAAATCACTTAATCATATCGGGTACCACTGGGTAACCCAGGCCTACGAGGCTATTAAATTAGCCCCAAGGAAGGTGAAATAAACTTCACGGCCTCGGTGTGCAACAAAGGTGATATCCAACAAACAATCAAAATTATTTTTAAAATCAATTTTAAATCATTAAGATTTAAACTTTAACCTAAACCTTCCCTTAAGCTTTCAACCAACTTGAACCTCAAACAACTTCAATCAAATCATCCTATTTAGGACATATCAAAGCCACACAGCCTACCTCACACACTTTAGATGGTTTGCTAGGACAACCAACTCTAGTCTTAGGCTAGGCCGGTGTTTACTTTTTTGCTGTGTGCCGGATTTTCGAGCTTTCACTGCATGCTGTTTGCTAGACATAGGATTGATGTTGATGTGATTGTTTATTTATTTAATGCATTCTATGTTAATTTGATTGTACGTTAGATCTACCCCTAGGCTAGGAACGTTTTGTACTGATTCAATCTTATGCAGGTGGCCATGCTCATACAGGGCATAAATTAAAGGGGGCAAAATTATAATTATCAAATTGCACAGGTGCTCCAGAAAATTGCCTAAGTCCCCACTTTAAATCAAAAAGAGCATGGCCAAGCGTGGCTATGATTGAGTATTTTAATTTCAAATATATAACTGCTTGGGATGTCAAATATAAACTGCTGATTATTAGGATAACCTTGCAGGTTGTTGAGTCTAGAGTTTTAATTTTCATTAATGTAATTTGATTTGATTTTGAGTTGTATTATTTAAAGTACTTTGAGATTGAGACATTCAAAATCCAATTTGGAATCCAAAGAGGAAGGAACATCCCTTAGGGGAGAGCTCCTATCCATTTGGAGATCCAAATTAGGATGAAGTTCAAGTATCCAAAGAGAAAAGACAACACCCCTATCCAGGGGGAGTTTCTTTTCATTTGGATATCCAGACCCGACAATCCAAGGAGTTCCAAGAAGACGAAGGAGTGAAGAGCGAGAAGAATCTCAAATCTCAAAGTCACTTATGTCTTAGGAGTAGAATCCGGGTTGTAGTCAGTGGTACCCGGCCACTTTACTTTACTGCAGACCCTGGGTTGTATTATTAAGGGCACTTGCCTATGGACTTTCAGTTTGAGTATTTATTTAATTAATTTAATTAAATGTTGATTTGATTATTTGATGTTGATTGCGATTAAGGACCCGCATGCTTTTAGTAGTTTATTTGGCGCTATTGCGTGTCGATTTTGATTTAGCTTGGAACCCGATCGGAGGCTCGTGAGGGTACGGTCATCAACCTTTTCTACTTAAACAAAATTTAAAATTTTAAGCTCAGATAGAAACTCTAACGCTCTTAAGAAGTAAGCCCGGACTCGCCGGGAGTTTTTCATGCATACATATTGATTTTTCTCATCCGTGTTAGGCACCTCCCCGCCTGCGGGTTCTGGCAGACCACCTGACCTATTAGGGTGCAGTTCTGTCCAAGGGGATGTTGTGCAATCTCTAGGATAAAACTTATTTTTAAGCCTATTTTAAAACTGCTTCATATTGATTTAAGCATTTCATCGAGTCAACTAGCATGCATTGCATTAGATACAAATTAAAAATCGAGTCTAAATCTTAATTGCATTTTATTTAGACATTTAACTCAACATATGTTAAGGGGTCAATTAGGATCTGCTCTAGATGTCGACCCCAATTCTTTAAACCAATCTTAATCAATGTCCCTAACCACTCTACATTTAAAAGACTTTGACTCATGGTTTTAAAAGCGTTTAGGTGATTTAGCTGGCTCCCTAATCCAGGCCGGGGTAAGTCCAGATTCCATTGCATTAGCTAGGTTCTGGGTCACTGATTCTCAGTACCCATTTTAGACTTAGGTTCTGAGGCAAATCTCTAATCTTAAGACCTCAACCTTCCGGGAATCTAATTCCCAGTTTCTAATAAAATTGATCACTCAAACATTAAAAATCTCTTTCAATCAAATTCAAGCCCAACACTTAGGATAGTTTGAGGTGTTTATGGAGTAATTCATAATCTCAAAACACCTCCTACTCTTCTTTCTTTGACTCCAGAAATAAGTGTTCAACCTTGAACCAATCCCTGTTGAATTTTCAGTCCTTTAACCTTCCTTGATATCAAGCTTTGAATTCTTTAATGAAATTCGTATCGCTATTTTAATCGAGAGTATTCGTAGGAAATTTTCTGGTTTCCTACGATGTAATTAACTACGAGGGCTTGCGCTCGTAGGAGATTTAGAAACCCAGACCAGATTTTCAAAATCAAGCTTTTTCAAAACCTTTAATTAAATTATCTTTGGGAAATTCAAAAGACAACGATCATTATCGTCATTTTCAAATGATCGATAATAGACGATATCCTCTTTCCTTGGAAAGATATATCGTACTATTATCGTGATCTTGATTATGAAATTAATGATCTTTTTACTAGATTATTATAGTTAAACAATGGATTAAACACTATTTTGATTCTTAGGGATCATATATTGTTTCTCCTTGAGTTTGACTACGATAATCAGACAAATTCAAATATTTATAATCTGAACCTATTAGGGAACGATATGTTCACTTTTCGAGGTGATATATCATTCATAATAAGTGTTCAATTATAAAATTTAAATTCCAGAAATTAAACATTTTCCTAAATAAAATTTAAACACTTTTCAAAACATATATTTTTCAATCAAACAAAAAAATGGCGACTCCGCTGGGGAGTATCTCTCTCTCCATCTTTAATAGCGGTACGAATTTTGTTGCATCGGTAGTTTTGACTACCTTTCTTCCGTTGGTCCTTCTACCCATTTCTCCCTTGGGTGAGTGTGGCCAACTCAATTAAGACATATGAAAAGAGAGGTGAGTGTAGGAAATTTCTCTCAAAGTCTGGCTTTGACATTTTGCCTCCGAGTTCATCGGTAGAGCGAAAGAGTCAAGCTGAGCTTTTTAAAGTCTTTCTGTACATGTTGCAAACTTGCATGCAAATAAATCATAGCGTGCTAAGTTTCACGATTTACAGAAGATTTCTCTAACTTCAAAGTCATAATTTCAAATGTCTAGCAAAATTCCATTGCCTTCAAATCTCAATCAATTCCTATATCTTATCATTACATATAGGACTGTAATTCCTATAATTCAATATGTGTGATAGGATATAGATTCCTCTTCCAAATTTTAACCCAAAATTTGAAATTTTCTGGTTAATCTAACCTTCGACATTTCAATCCCAAATCACTAGTCGGAATGAAAGAGTCGGGTTAGCTTATAACATCCCCCCCTGGTTTTTGTAAACCGTTATGTTGAACATACGTTCAACACTTTGAGTTTCAAAATAAGGGGAGATGCTGCCGAAATTTCAAAATTTTCAAACATCTATTTTCAAGTCATAATAATCAATGCAACTATATATTCTACGATAATGATTGTAGTTATATATAGTTATGTACTTTCAACTTCTCCGGTTGTTTCAGTCTTTGACATTTCATTCTGAATCATTAATCAGAATGAAAGAGTCAGGTTGATTTCCTAGAATCTCCCTCTTATAGGTTTGTAAACCGTTATGTTGAACATATGTTCAACACCTCGAGTTTCAAAATAAGGGGAGGTGCTGCCGGAAATTCAAAATTTCAGAAAATATCCGTTCAATTCTCTTCAAGTTTTAATCATCACGTGTCGAATGTTCTTCTACAATACTTCTTGTAGATGAACATCGATAATTCAAATTCAACATTGATTTTCAGTGTCTTTCAAACTTTTGAACTTTGACATTTTATCTTTGATAAGATATAAAGAGTTGAGTTCCTTCCTGTAAAATTTTCCCTAATATTTGTAAACTGTCTTGTTGAATGCAAATTCAACACCTCAAGTTTCAAAAATAAGGGGAGATGCTGCCGGATTTTTGAGTCGTTCAAATTCCCTTTCAATTCAAAATTAATTTTCACTGTCACATGTACTACTACAACATTCTCTTGTAGTATAACATGTACTATTTCCAGATTCAAATTTAATCATCTAGTCTTTTCATCAAGTCAAACCTCTGACATCTTATCCCTAGCCTGATCAGTGGGGTATGAGAGTCGAGTCAAAACTCCTCGACTTTCTTTGATATTTTGTTAACTATTAAGTTGAAATCAAATCCGACTTAATGGTTTCAAATAGTCAAAGAAAATCTTTTAATTTTCAAAATTTCAAACCCCTGTCAAACTCTTTCAAATCAAATCCAGACCATCGTTGTTATACGTTCTCTACAACATTCTCTTGTAGTTGAACATATACAATAAAAATTCAAATTTTCTTCAAGTCAAAATTGATATCTATACTTTATCACTATATATCGGATTATAGTTCCCATAATTCAATTTATGTGATAAAATATAGAAAATTTATTGTCAAAATTCAAATTCAAAAGTTTGATTCAAATCTTCTCTTTCAAATTTCAGACAATCAAACCTTCTGCAATGGCTGGGAAACTTCTGTTCTCTGTTGACCGAGACCTCCAAGTCGAAGAGTTAATTCATAACAGTGCGATTCAGTTTGGGATGGGTTTCAAGACTCTGAAACTGTCTGTTAATGGTGGAACAATCATCAATCTCGCTGCTGAGGGCGAGAATGGTCCAGTAGTGGAACTAACTGTGGGAGCTACGAGTGACCTTCCCCCAGTGTTGGAACTGGCAGCAGGTGCTACCCTTACACCTTCTGCACCCTCAGTCCAGAATGAGGACAAGAAAATTGAAATGAAATCTACTGTTGAGAAAGGGTCTTCTAGTTCTGCAGCACTGTTTGGCACTA
The DNA here is from genome assembly GCA_019925795.1 of Dendrobium chrysotoxum. Classification (NCBI taxonomy): domain Eukaryota; kingdom Viridiplantae; phylum Streptophyta; class Magnoliopsida; order Asparagales; family Orchidaceae; genus Dendrobium; species Dendrobium chrysotoxum. The sequence continues at coordinate 84,188,887 of CM034312.1, forward strand.
AGAGTGCTAGGAAGAACTACCTGAGAAGGATAAGGAAGAAAATTACCAAGTCAAGGAAGATAGCTGAACAGAAAGCCTTGAGTTTAGTTGAGCCTGAGGCTGCTGAGGAGCTGCCTATCCCTGCCTCTTCTCCACTCCTGAAAGGGAGTCGTTTTCACCCCCTCGCAGCTGCTGCAGGGGAGGAGAGAGTCACGCGGATTGCTAGCTCTCCACCTAGCCCGGTCGACTACACTGTTAAGAGAACCACCAAGGAGAAGAACACTTTGAGAACTAGAATGTTAAGGAACATCATTCATACATGTGCTGCTGAGACAGGTCAGACCAAAGAACAATATGTAAGACACCTGAAGGGGGTGATCTCACATAAACTTGAGAAAGAAGTTCTGAAAGAAGAAAAATCTGAAGCAAGAAACCTGACTCCTCAGCCAGTGAGGAGAAACAAAAAGTTCGTTAAGCAACCAGTTGCCTCAGTATTAGTGGATGGATATCATTGGGTGCCTCGTCTCCCAACTGCCAAAACTGAGGAGATAGTTTTAACTGGGTCTGGTAGGAGTCACCCTCTCAGTGGTAGACCTCCAGTTCCCCCTTCAAGACTCTCAAAGTTGGCCCCTGTGATAGCCAAATCAAAAGAGATCGTCAAAGATTTACCACCAGTTGATGTTAAGGGCAAGAGGCCCATACCTTTGGATGAACCTTATGTACCAATGAAGATAAGCAGAACTGTTGGGATTCAGATTAGAGAGACACCAGTTCAGTCATCAGCTCAGTTACCAGTCCAGTCACCTGTTAAGGTCCCCCGACTCTTTATTCAGGGATGTGAGGATTCTCCTCAGATTGATGTTGGAGTTCCTACAAGTCAAACTCCTTCGTCACCTGTTAAGTTAGATATCCCTCACCCTATTGAGGATGTCACCCTCACGACTACCGACCCCGGGACAATCAGAGGGGAGGGGACAGAACTTGAGGACGATCAAGAGATGTTAGATCAGTTGGTGGCAGAACCTACTGCTGATGATTTGAAAATCCAAGAGGTCCTCACCCAGTTCGGAGATGAGGAATTTGAAGAGATGATTAACTATAAGGGGTACCTACCAATCGACCTTGAATCAATTGAGGGTAGGCCGGTCGATGAGGTGGTACAAGAAATAAGGGATATACTCAAAAACAAGGCAATTGAAGCCTTTGATCCAGAAGCAGATGATCTGATGGAAGAAGATTCAGCTGGAAACATTTGTATGGTTGAGACCAGAGCATCAAATAAGGATGCTGAGCCTTCAAGACACCGATCTGGTAAAGAAGAAGCCTCTGCAGCAGTAGATTCAGACTCCGATGGATCAATTAAATTGAATGAGAAAGATGAATACATCAAGAGTCTGGAGAGCAAAATTGAACAGATGATGCTCAGAATGGAACAAATGCAAAATCAGATGATCAAGGCACAGCAATCTCAATCCGAGCAGTTGCAACCTACAACACACACAGTGGGTGAGCACAGCAGGAAAATAGAATCAAGTCCTAGAACTCCAGAGGTTGCTTCCCCAATCTCTCCAGCCGACAAAGATATCCGCCAGATGATTGAAACCCAGGTAAGGGAGGCCTTAGCCCATTCTCAAGGGACTGTATCCATTCCAAAGGGTAGACCCTATCCTGAAGAATATGATTCAGTTTCTTATCCTAAAGGCTTTGTGCCACCTTCATTCAAAGTTTTTAGTGGGTTAGAAAACCCAAGACAGCACCTGGCCCACTTCCGAGCGAGTTGTTGCAACGCAGGAGGGTCAGATGCTCTACTCTTTCGCCAGTTTGTGAGTAGTCTATCCGGTATTGCTTTTGAATGGTATGCAGATCTACCTAATGGTTCAGTGAAAACATTCACAGAGCTCGAGAGTCTATTCTTAAAGAGATTCTCAGGAGCTCAGCAGCGTGTAACCGTTGGTGATCTCGTCATCGAAAAACAAAAACCGGGAGAGTCTTTGGTTGAGTACATCTTGAGATGGCGAAATCTCTCGATGAAGTGTGAACCCCAGTTGCAAGAGCAACATGCAGTGGAGATTCTTTTAAAGAACATCCACGGGCCTATTGCTTTTCTCCTGAAGGGTTTCACTATCAAAACCTTCGAAAAACTTTTGAATAAGGCTAGTAATCTACAGGAAGAGGCTTCCAAAATGCCATTCCTGAAGGATTCTACCGAGGAAAAGAAAGCTAGCAAACCATTGAAATCTTTTGAAAAGAGAACAGCAATGGTTTCAGCTGTTGATAAGGGGAAAAAACCAATGAATGTTCAGTCCAGTAATTCTCCAACACAACAAACTCAGAAATCTCCACCTTTTCAGGTAACTTATCAACCCACAAGAGATTCTCACCCGATTTCTTTTAAAGAGAGATTGGCTCGCACATATCCATTTAAGAGAGAGTCGGTGAGAAAGATCTTTAAAAGTCTTCAGAAGAAGCCAGATTTTCGATTGCCGGAGGCCAAGAAGCCGGAAGAGGCAAATAAGAAGGACGATCCAACTTTTTGCCCCTACCATCGCATGTTAGGCCACACAATCGAAGACTGCATCGTCTTCAAAGATTGGCTAGAAAAGAACTTCCGTCAAGGTAATATTATAATTCCAAAGGAGTACCTGGTCGATCCGGATCAGGGGTCTGTCAAATCTATCTCAGGTATGAATTCTAACTCTTCTTTGTCCATTGAAGATGGTTGGGATATAGCATTATCTCGGGCATTTAAAAAGTCGATTAATAAATCTTTTCGTCTTTCTCAACAGTTACCGACGAGAGCCCGGGACCCGATCTGGGAGGTTGACCTCGAGGCTTCGCAGGAGGACGTTGGGACAGTTTCCTCTCCAGTAGTCTTAGGAACTACTGTAATGAATAAAAATGAAAAGAGTGAACTTTCTGTATAGAGGAAATTTGTTGATGAGAGATCTGTACAAGTGGTTGATGGTGGCTCAAAACCTCTGTCACCACTGAAATTATCTGACTTTTACTTTGCCCCATCAAAGGCAAAGGGTCGAAAATTAAATAAAAAGTCTGATCCTTCTGCCCATATTTTGATGATTAATGTTGAGAATCAAGATGTTAATGACTCTTCTGTTGAAAATAATCAAGAACAAGTTGAGATCAATCAAGAAATTCAAACACTCAACTCTCCAGATTTGACTCTTCAAGAGAGAAATGAATCTGATGTCTTATCAGATAGTGAAACCCCTGAAATTAACTTTCAAGGGAGTCCTGTCGTGATAGACTTTTTAGATTCAGACTCTCGCTCAGATAACGACAATCAATCGCTTAAGGAGAGCGTAGACTCCCCTGTAATTTGTTCTTCCGATGAAGTCGTGCAAGTACAACTACGTGGTGGGAAGGTCTTACCCCCTAGGCTACCTCCTCAGGATAAAGGAAAACAAGTTGTTTCTGATGATCCAATTCAAATCCCCGCTCAACAATCAACTCCAATTCTTTCAAATTCACCGGGTCCCAATGTTAATGTTCCAAGTGTTGATTACAATGTCTTAGCTCACCTTAGGAAGTTGCCCGCCAAATTGAGCATTTATGATGCCCTTGTCCTTTCAAAAGAGATGAGGGAGACTCTGATTAAAGCACTTCTCGACCCAGAGATTTGCTTAGCTCAATTAGCCTCAACTTCCGAGGAAGAAGCTTTGTACTTTAAGGAAATCCCTGGGGTTACCTTCTCTGATGAAGATTTACTCATTGGAACTGCCGACCACAATCGTCCACTTTACATCACAGTAAATGTGGGTAAGTTTAAGTTATCAAGAGTTCTAGTTGACCCGGGTGCATCGGTCAACGTGATGAACATAAAGACTCTCGCATACCTTAGAATTGATACTAGCAAGCTCTCAACTGACAAGTTAGTGCTTCGTGGGTTCAATGAGAAGGGCGAGAAGGCTTTAGGTTCAGTTACCCTTCTTTTAGAGATAGGAGAATTGAAAACTGAAGCGAAATTTCATATAATCGATTCGGCAACGTCCTTTAACGCGCTCCTAGGAAGGCCCTGGATCCATGAGTATAGGATGGTTCCTTCTACCCTACATCAATGCATCAAGTACCAACGAGATGGCATTGAGTTTGAAATTAAGGGTGATCTGCAACCATTCTCTATTCACGAGATCGGGATCTACGAGGATGCAGCGTACTACGTACCTAAAGGATCCACTACTTATTCTAAAGTAGAGATCAACGTCAAGGAGGAAAAGGCAGAAAGTCAAAGTTCAAAAGCAATTCAAAGATTGAGAAAAGAAAAAGTCAAAAATCAAAAGAGACAAAACTCAAGCAGTGAAGACGACGTCGAGCGTGTGATCTTTAGGCCTCCAAATATTGTACCTCAAAGAGGTGGGAGGATGGCCCAAAGAGCACGCGGTCGAGGTCGCCCTTCAATTGAAAAAAGAAATTCCCCGATCTATGTCGAACTTGAAACAAGTTCTGATGAGGATTCAAGAAAAAGGGGTGCCAAATTTGCTTTTGACTATACAAAAATCAATCCTCCTCTGAAGTTTGATCTCACTTTAGAATCGGATAGCGACCAGGAGGATACAAAATTAAATATTCAAAGTGACGAACCTGAATTGAGCTTGTATGAAAAGCTTAATAGAACGGTTGAATCCTTAACCTTAACCCCACTGTCTGCTGACAGGGTCTCAGGGTTAGTAATTAAGGATGCTCCGAACTTAGATGGAGAAGTAAGGAAAGCCAAGAAGTTCTTCCCTGGCTCTTCCTCTTCAAGGAATGAAGATGATGTAATCCTTGAAGAGGCAAATTTCAATGAATTAATGGAATTACCTTTTGGCTACTTTCCTGCTGGTGTTAAGTCTCTTATTTCTAAAGGTTTTGCTCCGAGTCAATGGACTAAGGGTCAGGCTAGATACCACGAAAGTCTTTGGAATTCAAAATTTAATAAACATTGGACCAGTGGTATCGGCTTTAGTACCGTTAGATCATTTGACGATGACGAATTTTGTCTAATGATAACTAGTCGTCCTGAATTTAAAAATGTCCCTACTGAAGTCATTGATTCGTTCGATGGACTTTGTTTGGAGACTTTTGATGATTCTGACGAACTTCAGGTTCGGGATGCACCCCCTGAATTCGAAGAAGAAATTAAATCAACAGTCGATGAACTTAAAGAAATCAATCTTGGAACAGAGGATGACCCTCGCCCCACTTTCATAAGTTCTTTGTTGAGTGAGGATGAGTCTAAAGATCTAATCCAACTTCTATCCGAGTTTAAAGATTGCTTCGCCTGGACATACGACGAAATGCCGGGGTTGTCCGCTGACGTAGCAGTCCATAAACTTGGAATCCGGCATGATGCCATTCCTGTCAAGCAAGCTCCACGACGTATGCGTCTGGAGATCGAACAACAAGTCGTTTCTGAAGTCAAGAAGTTGGCAGAAGCTGGATTTATTCGAGAAGAACAATATCCTTCTTGGGTAGCCAGCGTCGTGCCAGTTCGAAAAAAAAATGGTCAAATCCGGGTCTGTGTTGACTATAGAGACTTGAACAAGGCATGTCCTAAGGATGAATTTCCTTTGCCAATCCCAGAACTCATGGTGGACATTGCTTCTTCGCATATTGTTTTCTCCTTTATGGATGGCTCGTCTGGTTATAATCAAATCAAGATGGCCCCAGAAGATGAGAGAAACACTGCATTCAGAAGTCCTATAGGGATCTTTTGTTATAAAGTGATGCCCTTTGGCCTCAAAAATGCTGGTGCAACATACCAGCGGGCCATGACTCACATCTTTGATGACTTAATACATAATCAAGTCGAATGTTACATCGACGATTTAGTCGTCAAGAGTAGAGTGAAAGAGGCTCATCTTTATGATTTAAGAACTGTCTTCGAGCGGTTGCGCCGCTACGACCTTAAAATGAATCCCTTGAAGTGCGCTTTCGGCGTCACGTCAGGGAAGTTCTTAGGTTTCGTAGTCAGGCACCGTGGAATTGAAATTGATCCTGCCAAAATTGAAGCTATCTTAAATATGCCGCCTCCTAAGAGTCTCACTCAACTGAGATCCCTCCAGGGCAGGCTGGCGTATATAAGAAGATTCATTTCTAATCTTTCTGGAAGATGTCAACCATTCTCTGTCCTAGCTAAAAAGGACGCCAAATTCATTTGGGACGAGAAATGTCAAAATGCTTTCGAAAATATCAAACAATACCTGACAAATCCGCCAGTTTTGGCAGCCCCCATTCCGGGAAGACCCTTAATCCTTTACACTGCAGCCCTTGACGAATCTCTTGGGGCTCTTCTAGCTCAAATCAATGACGATGGGAAAGAGAATGCCCTCTACTACCTGAGTCGGAGATTACTTCCAACGGAAATTCGATACCCTGCAATTGAGAAACATTGCTTAGCCTTAGTCTTTGCAGCACAAAAACTAAGACATTACATGCTTTCTCATCAGGTCAGTCTGATTTCCAGTGTCAACCCCCTACAATATCTTATGACCCGACCCACGTTGTCAGGACGTCTGGCTCGTTGGTCTATGATATTGTTACAATTTGAAATCACTTTCATTCCCCTGCGTGCTGTGAAAGGTCAGGCCGTCGCCGACTTCCTTGCGGCACACCCGCTACCGGCGGAATCTCCTCTAAATGATGATTTGCCTGACGAACAAATCATGAGTTTTGAGGAATCCAATGTTCAAACTTGGGAAATGTATTTTGACGGTGCAGCGTCCTCTCAAAGGGGCAAAACACCCCAATCTACTATTCCTGGGAAAGCCGGAGTCGGTCTGGTTTTCATAACACCGGATAAGGGAATGATGCACTTTTCCTACCATTTATCAGAACCTTGTACGAACAACGAAGCTGAGTATGAAGCTTTGATAACTGGTCTGGAACTTGCAATCCTAATGGAGATTAAAGAGATTAAGATCTATGGTGACTCTCAACTGGTGATCAACCAAGTTGCAGGGACCTATAAGGTTTTGAATCCTAAACTCCTGAAATATCACCAATATACAATGCACCTACTCGAGAAAATTCCCATTGTAACTATGTATAGGGTTCCTCGTGGAAGCAATTCCTCGGCGGATGCCCTAGCAAAGCTTGCAAAGGAATTTGCTTGCCCAGAAGAAGACTTCATCCCTATAGAAGTTCAAGGTCGTCAAGTCCTGTCCCCTGTAGACATGGAATACCTCAACAATCAATCTTCCCAGGTCCTCTCTACATCTTCAGCAGTCGATGAAGAACAAGATTGGAGACAACCAATAATCAAATATTTGCAAGAAGGCAAGCTTCCTCACGACAAGTCTCTTGCCAACCAAATTAAGAAACGTGCCCTATCATATGCACTAGTCAACGATACGTTGTACCGACGATCGTTCGATCAGATGTGGCTCCGTTGTTTAGACAAACGAGAGGCCCTGAAGATCGTTAACGAAGTCCATGCTGGACTGTGCGGTGCTCATCAATCGGGTCCTAAGATGAAAATGAAAATCAAAAGACTTGGTTATTACTGGCCTACGATGATTGACGATTGCATGAAAATTGCAAAATGTTGTCATCAATGCCAAGTTCATGGTGTGGTTTTACATCAGCCGCCTAATGTGTTGCATCCTACGATAGCCTCGTGGCCCTTCGAAAGTTGGGGCACGGATATCGTCGGACCAATTGACCCTCCTTCTTCAAGGGGTCATCGCTTCATCTTAGCAGCGACTGATTACTTTTCAAAGTGGGCAGAAGCAGTGCCACTAAGAAATGTAACATCACATCATGTAATGAAATTCTTTCGTGACCATATCGTATATCGATTCGGCGTACCTCGCAGGATCATATCCGATAATGGGTCCGCTTTCAAGTCTACAAAAATCAATAACTTTGCAAGTCGCCACGGTATTGATTGGAGATACTCAACGATCTATTACCCACGGGCTAATGGATTGGCTGAGGCCTTCAATAAAACCCTGGTACAAATCATCAAAAAGACCCTGGATGACAATAAACATCAGTGGGATGAGAGGTTGGTGGAAGCTCTGTGGGCCTACAGGACCACATATCGAACCCCGACCCAATCCACACCGTTTGCACTAGTGTATGGGTCCGAGGCCGTACTCCCTCTGGAAATTCAAATCCCTTCGCTCAGAACTGCAGTCCAGAATCAAATCACAACAGAACAGAATGCACAACTTCGACTTGAAGAACTCGAGGGTCTTGAAGAACGTCGTCTCCAAGCCCAGCAGAATCTAGAACTCTATAAAGCCAGAATGGTTCAAGCTCACGATAAGTTAGTGCGACCTAGAACCTTCCGAGTAGGCGACTTGGTCTTGGTTCTTCGGAGGCCTATCTTAGCCCACCGAAAGCTCGGTGGAAAGTTTGAACCAACCTGGGAAGGACCCTTCGTAGTGGAAACAGTTTACGAAGGAGGCTCGTATCAGCTAGTGGATTGTAAAGGAAATCACCCGATGCTTCCTGTAAACGGGCGATTCCTGAAAAAATACTATGCTTGATGTAGCTCGAATTTCGAATCAATAAAATTTTCAAATTTTGAATCTATTCAGCTCAATTTTGTCCAAATTTTTCAAAATCCAAAATCAAAATTCGAAATCAAATTCAACATCAATTAAAATCAAATCTCAAATTCAAAATTTTCAAACTTAAAACTAATTCGAATCAAATTCAAAACACATCACAGTTTTAAAACCCTTCAAATTCAAATTCATCAAATCAAGTTTCAAATTCAAATATTTTTAAATTCAAGTTCAAAAATCATTCAAATTTCAAATTCTAGAATTCAAATCTCAAATTCCAGAATTCAAATCTGATCCACTGTATAGAGCAAGTTTCCTCTATATACGATCACCCTGACTCGATCCTCTGTATAGAGCAAGTTTCCTCTATACATGATCAATCCAGACCTGATCCTCTATACAGAGCAAGTTTCCTCTGTATATGATCATTCCAGACTCGATCCCCTATGTGAAGCAAGTTTCCTTCACATATGATCATTCCAGACCTGATCCTCTATATAGAGCAAGTTTCCTCTATATACGATCAATCCAGACCTGATCCTCTATATAGAGCAAGTTTCCTCTATATACGATCAATCCAGACCCGATCCTCTGTATAGAGCAAGTTTCCTCTGTATATGATCATTCCAGACTCGATCTTCTGTGTGAAGCAAGTTCCCTTCACACATGATCATCTAGACCTGATCTTCTGTGTGAAGCGAGTTTCCTTCACCTATGATCATCCTGACTCGATCCTCTATATAGAGTAAGTTTCTTCTATATACGATTATCCTGACTCGATCCTCTATGTAAAGCAAGTTTCCTTTACATACGATCACTCCAGATCTGATTCTGTGTAGAGCAATGCTTCCTTCTCACGGGATCATCCAGTCTTCTTTTTCTTAAGGTTAGATGTGAGTCATTGTGCTTTCTATCCTTAGGATTAGATCCGCTAGTGGTGGAGTACGCCCTTCGTGGCACCATCCTAGCTTCTTCCAGTTTTCTTTTCCTTAAGGTTAGATATGAGTCATCGTGCTTTCTTTCCTTAGGATTAGATCTTCTAGTGGTGGAGCACGCCCTCTGTGGCACCATCCTAGGTTCAAAATCCAGATCCGACCTTCTGCAGGAAGCAATGCTACCTTCCCTCAGGGTCCTCTAGTTTTCCTTTCCTTAAGGACAGATGCGAGTCATTGTGCTTTCTCTCCTTAGGATTAGATCTACTAGTGATGGATAACGCCCTCTGTGGCACCATTCTAGTTTCAAATTTCAAATCTCTAAGTCTGACCTCCTATAGGAAGCAATACTACCTTCCTATGAGATTATTCAGTTCTCTTTTCCTTAGAGTAAGCATTCTCCTTCTCTTAGGATTAGATTCCCCAGTGATGGAATAAGTCCTCCATGAAACCGTCCTGGGTTTAATTTCAAAATCCAGTTCTCTCTTCCTTAGGGTAGGTTATCCTTCCTTCCCTTGGGATTAGACTTCCTAGTGATGGAGTAAGTCCTCTATGGCACCGTCCCGGAATCAATCTCAATCAAGCTTTCTTTCCTGTAAGGACAGGATTCTTCCTTTCCCTTAGGATCAGACCCACTAGTGGTAGAGTACGCTGCCTCAGCACTACCCTAGCATCATTTCAAATTCAAACTTCTAAGTTTAGGATCTCCTTCCCTTAGATTCATTTCAAATTCAATCTTCTAAGGTTAGGATTTTCTTTCCCTTAGAATCAAATCTAGATTCAATCCTTTATAGTTAGGAGTTCTTCCTTCCTATAAGATCACCCAGGTTCCTCTACCCTTAAGGTTAGGATTCTCCTACCCTCAGAACCAGACTCACTAGTGGTAGAATATGCTTTTTCTAGCACTACCCTAGTATCTATTCAAACTCTGATTCCCTAGGGATAGATTTCTCTTGCCTTTAGGATCAAAACCCCAGACTTGACCATTCTATTCGGTCAACACCAATATGTGCAATAGAACTACATTCTATTACACATATTGGGGGTCCATTTGTTGACCTCATTTTTGTATGAGCTCAGTAGGACCAATCCAGACCTTAGGATCATTCCAATCCTTAGGATTTAATCCTGACCCTAGGATTAGTCTAATCCTAGATCAATCCAGTTTCAAATCAATCCTGACCCCAGATCAATACAATTTAAGACAAATCTAGATCCTAGGATTCTCCTAGACCTATCTAGAGCTTAGGATTCTTCTAGATCCTAAGACTATTCTAGATCCCAGGCCTTAGGATTTCCAAATCCTAGGATTTTCCTAGAAATCAAACATTAGGATCTACTCTAGATCCTAAGATTCTTCTAGATCTTGAATCTTAGGATTCCTAGATCTTAGGATTCTTCTAGATCATAGGATTCTTCCAGACCCCAGATCCTAGGATGTCCCTAGGACTTTTAGATTCCAGGATCTTCCCAGACTCCAGTCCCTAGGATCTACACTAGACCTTAGGATTCCCTTAAGTTGATTTGGACCCTAGGACCTATTCTAAACCCTAGAATTCTTCTAGATCAATCCAAGCTTCAATTCAATCTAGAATTAATTCAAACCATATCATTCAAATTCAAAATCCAGCTTAAAACCAGATTTCCAGATTCAAATCCAAGGCTAAAGGTCTAAGTCCTGAAAGCCTTTTCCAGTTAATCTTTGAACATTTCAAAACCCTATCAAATGACCTCTGATTCAAGAGCTGTCAGTTCCACACTGATGTGACATGTCTCTAGAGGTAACCCTCCAAATTTGAGCTCATTCTGAGATCTCTAACCCCAGAAACTGAATTGAAATCCAAAGGCTGTAAAACCTTCAAATATTTACAGTCTATGCCACTGGACCTACCACCCAGTGGGTTTTGACCCTGGAGCTTTCTCCAAAGCCTCCAATTACCTCCAGACCCTTGATTATGATCCATTGAGCATTAAACTGCATTTTGTTGGACTCAATTTGACCCCCAGTTGACCAGGGGTCAAAATGACCAAAATACCCCTATGGGGTGTGAATAGTCACTTTGGTCCAATGAGCTCCAAATCAAATGCAACTACCTCCAGCAAGTTTCAAATATCAAACCAAACCTGTTGAACCTAGAACTAGCCCCTGGGTCAACCTGGTTGACCAAGTCAACCTAGTTGACCTAGAAGGCCCCTTTAGGGTCAAAACAGGTCATTTTGACTAAATGACCTCCCCAGACCTTGGGACCACCTCCGTTGGTCTCCAAATATCATTTCAAATCTATTGAACCCATTTCCATACCCTGGACCCACCTGGTTGACCAAGTCAACCAGGGTTGACCTAAAAGGCCCATTAAGAGCCCAAATAGGTCATTTTGACCAAACGACCTCCCCAGACTTTGAGACCACCACCAGTAGACTCAGAATGTCATTCTGAACTGGTTGGACCCAATCCTTGACCCTGGGTCAACCTGGTTGACCAAGTCAACCTAGGTTGACTAAATCAACCATTAAGCTTTTATTCCATAAGTTAAATCTTGTTCATATTCAAAACCTTATCAAATTTTTATGATCACTTCCACCAAAGGTTTAGGCATAATTGGACTCCTGACTCAGTCAACAGTTGACCAAGTCAATTTGGTCCAAGATTGGTCAAAGTTGATCCTCATGAGTCAATTTGATCCATTTAACCTATCTAACTAAATCAATGCCTTCAAACTATCAAAATCATTCCATTTGATGCCTTGAGAATCCCTTAGACTATTTGGAGTCAAGCTATGGTTAACTTGACCAAGTCAATCCATTTTGACTTGGTCAAATTCATTCCAAATCCTATGCATTCCTTTAAACCTTAGCTCTATGACTCCATATTCCCTATCAAACCCTTAATCAACTTTAAACCCTAGCCTAAGCATGCCTTAGACCTTGGGTAGTCAAATCAAAGCCAAGTTTGACCAAGTCAATTCACAAAACTTGGTCAAACTTCTCTAATTTTATCATGCATTCAATGCATTCCATCAAGTCTTTTAGATTTAATTTTAAACACTCAACCATGCCTTTCCCATGTCCACCTAAGCATGAGTTGACTGTTTGACCAGTCAAATGGTCAACAAATGCTAAAGGAAGGGTTATATATGGTCAAGTGGCCTCTTAAGCCTAATCCCTTCCTTCCTAAACCATCCCAGCAACCTTGATCTCCTTCTGGAATATTCTTAAGCTGGTCTTAAGCCTTGGATTAGAGTTTAATCCAATGCACATGGCCACATGTGCATATAAGGACAAAAAAAGCTTTCCAAGTCATGGTCCTTTGTGTCCTTTGATTCCCTGCCATCCCAACAACCCCAGGCCAGGTGGCATGCATCCAGGAACCCTTTCAGCTGATCTCAGCCCTCCATTCAAGTTGGAGAGACTTGAATAGGGCAAAACCTAAAAAAAAACCTCTCATTCGAACCCTAGCCCTCTCTCACTTATCTCCAGCTCTCAAGTCCTCCCCTCAACTGGTCTGAACCTCCCAGATATCCTCCCACTTATTTCCATCCCAAACCAGCCGGTCAAAGCCGCCGCCGGCAGGTTTCCCGACGAGTTCAAGTCAAGATCCATCCAAGCCTCAAGACGACCGATCCAGACGTTTTCGAGTTTGGATTTCTTCTACAAATTTGAGCGAGGACAGTCTACAAGCTCAGAGATTCAAATATTTTTTAAATCCATCGGTTAGTTTCTCCTAAAACTCTAAACCTAGGTTAGTACACTTAGGAGAAATTAGCGTTTTGTTAAGTGCTTATTTAATATTTTTAAAACGTCCACATAGTTTCTGTTCATTAGCTTAATTTAGGTTTAAAATTTTATAGGATTTTATCCGTTATATCGAGAGAACGGGCTCGAATATGAGTTCTAGGGCTCGGTCTGAAGTTCAGTCAGGCCAGGCTACATCCCAACCGTTGATCTTTTGATCAACGGATGTGATTTAGCCTTACCGCGGTTTTGATTGACCGCGAATTAGATCGGGCGGTCAATTTCTCCTGTTTAACGGCATCTGCACCGTTGATTTAGAACCGCGTGATTGATCGCCCGCCGTCTGATCTCTCCCCGCGAGATTAAACCGCGGGATTCAATCTCAGCCCTCCGTTCGTTATCGCGGGCAATCCGACGGTCCAGGGCCGCTGCTGACGCGGATTAGTGAAACCGCGTCCGCGGTTTCATTATCCGCCAATCATTGCCGGCGGCGCAATCATTGCGCCGCCAGGCAATGATTGGCCGCAGTTTACAGCGGCCAATCAATGGCCGCCACGTGTCCTCCCGCCGTTTTTTTTTTATTATTTATTTTTTAAATAATTTTAAATTCATTTTAAAATTGTTTTTTTTATTTTTATTTTATTTTAATATTAATTTAATATTAAATAATAAAATATATATATTATATATTAATATACTTTTTTTTTAGAAAACCAAATATTTTAAATTCAAAATTATTATTAATTTAATTTTATTTTTTTTTAACTATATTAATATCCAATACTAATTATTATAAATTAATAATTAACTTTTAAAACATTAAATATTCTATTTAAATATTAATTATTAAATATTATGTATATATTTTTTTTAATAATTCACAATTTAATTAATAATTGAGTTATATAATATTTTAATTAACATTAAGCACTTTATAATATTAATTGACTTAAATTAATTTTAAAATTCTAATTATATTAAGTCATTTAATTAATATTAAATACTTTAGAATTTTGATTAAATGATTCATAATTTTAATTAATAATTAAATTGTTTAACATTTTAATTAATATTAAACATTTCACAATTTCCATTAAATATTAAGTTTTTTTTTTTTAAATTTTAATCAATATTGAATTATTTAATATTATTTTAATTTTTTTTTTTTAATTTTTTTTTTAAATAATCAGTTAATTTTCAATGATTTAATTAATTAATTATTTTCTTTTAAATTATTCTAATTTTGAAACTAAATTAATTTAAATCACATCTTATGTTTCTATTAATTAAAAATTCAACTATTAATTAATATTTAATTAATGATCAATAATTTAAATATTTTTGAAAATTGATATATTTATATATATATATATATATATATATATATATATATATATATATATATATATATATATATATATATATATATATATATACATATATAAATAATTTTAAAATTTAAAAAAAAAATTCTTAAGATTTAAATTAACTAATTTTAAAATTATTTTAATCATTAATTAATTTAGAAATTATTTAAATCCTTTTTTTTTTAATTGATTTAAACTTCAAAAATTCATAAGAAATTCATTTTAAATCAGAAAAATTAGTATAATATATCAAAATTTTCAGAAAATTGAGTACTTTAACTTGAGACTAATTTCAGAGATAAAACTTTGATTAATTTTAAGTTATTATAAATTATTCAATTATTTTAATATTCAATTAGTATCCAATTAAATATTAAACCAATTATTTTGAAAACTAAAAAAAAAAATATTTTCAAACTACTTTGAATTCAGTAGATCTCTCAAATTATTCTAATTGAAGATATTTTAATTATATTATTTTAAAACTTATATTATCATGTATAGGTTTTGTATAAGGGTATATTTTAAAACTTATTTTAAAATTATATATATATATTTAAATCTTTGAACTTTGAGAGATCACATTAAAGTTTGAACATAGATTGAGCTTAGTTGAATAGGATTTATGTGGAGTAATGATTAATCAATGAATAATTAACTTGATTAATTATTCATTGATTAATCCTTTAATTAATTAAATTTTAATTTGATTTGCATGTTTAAGGACATACACACACCACTTAGTTTAAGGCTCTCTTAGGCATAGGATTGGTTGTGTTTGTATGTGTATTTATCATGCATATGTTAACCAAGGGTTAGTATAAACTTTAATTCAAACCCACTCAAAACTAGTGACATTAAGGACAATAATTAAGGACCTAAGTTTAGAGAACTTAGAAAAAATTCCATAATTAGGACTTATATCCTATTGACTTGAAACTTTAAACATTTGAATTTAGTGACATTCTCAGCTCATAGGAAATATCTCACTGATTTTTGAAATCATTTAACCCCTTAATTAACTTAATCAAATTAAACCTTAATTAAGCCTTAAAACCTTCCAGAAATTCAAATAAATCAAATTTAAATCCAAAAATTACAATTAACCCCTCAAACTGACCAGAATTGAACCCTTAATCAATGAAAAATAAAAGCCCCTTGACTGGACTTCAAAATTGAGTTTAATTTAATTTTAATTGAAATTCAATATTTAATTAATTTAATTAATTAAAAATAATTAAAAATTCCAGAAAATTTCTAAACACTTGGAAATCACTCCTTAGGTCATTCTTGACCTTTGGAGTTGATTTCAAGAAGTTTGGAGATCATTTGGATCCAAATCACAAAAAGGGTCTCTAATTAAACAATTTAAATAATTCATTAAATACTCAAAACTTCAAAAATTCATAACTAATTCAAATAAACTCCAAATTGAGCAAACTCAAAGGCATACAACTCATCTTAAGCTCTAATATTTATTAAAAATGTTAAGTTTCCAGAAATCAAACAAATTTGAAAAAGTCAACTTTTGATCAAACTTAATTCAAAATCAAGTCAAAACTTCAAATCTTCATAATAAAATGTAGAAAAATCTAATTTCAGTGTACTTACTGTCTAACTGATCGTATTAAGGTCTAGTATTTTAATAAAATATTAACTTTCTAGAAAACACTTTAAATCAAAAAGTCAAATTTTGACCCTTTAATTAAATCAATAAAATAATCTAAAATTTCCAAAATTCAATAAATTGTTAAAAATTCCAGAAAATCTTAAATCAACATTAAAATCAGCAATCAACCAATTCTAATTAAAAAACTAATCAATTTTCAAACCTTAATCAAACTCAAATCACTTAATCATATCGGGTACCACTAGGTAACCCAGGCCTACGAGGCTATTAAATTAGCCCCAAGGAAGGTGAAATAAACTTCACGGCCTCGGTGTGCAACAAAGGTGATATCCAACAAACAATCAAAATTATTTTTAAAATCAATTTTAAATCATTAAGATTTAAACTTTAACCTAAACCTTCCCTTAAGCTTTCAACCAACTTGAACCTCAAACAACTTCAATCAAATCATCCTATTTAGGACATATCAAAGCCACACAGCCTACCTCACACACTTTAGATGGTTTGCTAGGACAACCAACTCTAGTCTTAGGCTAGGCCGGTGTTTACTTTTTTGCTGTGTGCCGAATTTTCGAGCTTTCACTGCATGCTGTTTGCTAGACATAGGATTGATGTTGATGTGATTGTTTATTTATTTAATGCATTCTATGTTAATTTGATTGTACGTTAGATCTACCCCTAGGCTAGGAACGTTTTGTACTGATTCAATCTTATGCATGTGGCCATGCTCATACAGGGCATAAATTAAAGGGGGCAAAATTATAATTATCAAATTGCACAGGTGCTCCAGAAAATTGCCTAAGTCCCCACTTTAAATCAAAAAGAGCATGGCCAAGCGTGGCTGTGATTGAGTATTTTAATTTCAAATATATAACTGCTTGGGATGTCAAATATAAACTGCTGATTATTAGGATAATCTTGCAGGTTGTTGAGTCTAGAGTTTTAATTTTCATTAATGTAATTTGATTTGATTTTGAGTTGTATTATTTAAAGTACTTTGAGATTGAGACATTCAAAATCCAATTTGGAATCCAAAGAGGAAGGAACATCCCTTAGGGGAGAGCTCCTATCCATTTGGAGATCCAAATTAGGATGAAGTTCAAGTATCCAAAGAGAAAAGACAACACCCCTATCCAGGGGGAGTTTCTTTTCATTTGGATATCCAGACCCGACAATCCAAGGAGTTCCAAGAAGACGAAGGAGTGAAGAGCGAGAAGAATCTCAAATCTCAAAGTCACTTATGTCTTAGGAGTAGAATCCGGGTTGTAGTCAGTGGTACCCGGCCACTTTACTTTACTGCAGACCCTGGGTTGTATTATTAAGGGCACTTGCCTATGGACTTTCAGTTTGAGTATTTATTTAATTAATTTAATTAAATGTTGATTTGATTATTTGATGTTGATTGCGATTAAGGACCCGCATGCTTTTAGTAGTTTATTTGGCGCTATTGCGTGTCGGTTTTGATTTAGCTTGGAACCCGATCGGAGGCTCGTGAGGGTACGGTCATCAACCTTTTCTACTTAAACAAAATTTAAAATTTTAAGCTCAGATAGAAACTCTAACGCTCTTAAGAAGTAAGTCCGGACTCGCCGGGAGTTTTTCATGCATACATATTGATTTTTCTCATCCGTGTTAGGCACCTCCCCGCCTGCGGGTTCTGGCAGACCACCTGACCTATTAGGATGCAGTTCTGTCCAAGGGGATGTTGTGCAATCTCTAGGATAAAACTTATTTTTAAGCCTATTTTAAAACTGCTTCATATTGATTTAAGCATTTCATCGAGTCAACTAGCATGCATTGCATTAGATACAAATTAAAAATCGAGTCTAAATCTTAATTGCATTTTATTTAGACATTTAACTCAACATATGTTAAGGGGTCAATTAGGATCTGCTCTAGATGTCGACCCCAATTCTTTAAACCAATCTTAATCAATGTCCCTAACCACTCTACATTTAAAAGACTTTGACTCATGGTTTTAAAAGCGTTTAGGTGATTTAGCTGGCTCCCTAATCCAGGCCGGGGTAAGTCCAGATTCCATTGCATTAGCTAGGTTCTGGGTCACTGATTCTCAGTACCCATTTTAGACTTAGGTTCTGAGGCAAATCTCTAATCTTAAGACCTCAACCTTCCGGGAATCTAATTCCCAGTTTCTAATAAAATTGATCACTCAAACATTAAAAATCTCTTTCAATCAAATTCAAGCCCAACACTTAGGATAGTTTGAGGTGTTTATGGAGTAATTCATAATCTCAAAACACCTCCTACTCTTCTTTCTTTGACTCCAGAAATAAGTGTTCAACCTTGAACCAATCCCTGTTGAATTTTCAGTCTTTTAACCTTCCTTGATATCAAGTTTTGAATTCTTTAATGAAATTCGTATCGCTATTTTAATCGAGAGTATTCGTAGGAAATTTTCTGGTTTCCTACGATGTAATTAACTACGAGGGCTTGCGCTCGTAGGAGATTTAGAAACCCAGACCAGATTTTCAAAATCAAGCTTTTTCAAAACCTTTAATTAAATTATCTTTGGGAAATTCAAAAGACAACGATCATTATCGTCATTTTCAAATGATCGATAATAGACGATATCCTCTTTCCTTGGAAAGATATATCGTACTATTATCGTGATCTTGATTATGAAATTAATGATCTTTTTACTAGATTATTATAGTTAAATAATGGATTAAACACTATTTTGATTCTTAGGGATCATATATTGTTTCTCCTTGAGTTTGACTACGATAATCAGACAAATTCAAATATTTATAATCTGAACCTATTAGGGAACGATATGTTCACTTTTCGAGGTGATATATCATTCATAATAAGTGTTCAATTATAAAATTTAAATTCCAGAAATTAAATATTTTCCCAAAGAAAATTTAAACACTTTTCAAAACATATATTTTTCAATCAAACATGAGCATTTGAAGTTTATAATTATATCATAATTCAGTGATCTTAGGCTCGTTGGATTCGTCTCATCGAGCCGCTCGATTCGACTATAAGCACGTCAAAATCGGAGATCGTTTGGTAACTCAAATTACGATTTGAGGTTTTCAATAGCGCTTCGGGTCCTTGATTTGGACTCATTTGGGCTCGGATTGAGTTGAATTTGGTGTCGTTGGGTTCGTATTTCCGAGACGCTCAGTTCAACTGTAAGTTTGCTGAAATTGGAGTTCAGATGATCCCGGATTTAATTTTTGAAGCTTCAAAGCTAAAATTGCCTCGAGATTCGTGCCAGATCAAGATAATTTTTTGATGATATATCAAATATAATTAATTAAACCAATTTTAATTTCAAACAGTAAAATCAAATCTAATAATTTGATTTCATTAAGTTCAATTAATTCAAATAACAAGAGTTTGAATAACTTTTAAAAAAATCTCTTTTATAAACAAATCAAATACGGTTAACTAAAAAAAAAAGATTACTTAATTTAAACCAAATCCCACTTATTGAATAATTTTTTTAATTAAAAAAAAAACGATCTCTGCTTTAAATTAATGTTAAAACTCCTTTGAACTAAGCCCAATTAACTCAACTAAAATTTAATAAGTAAACTCAAACGATTGAAGTTTAAAGTTTAATATATATATATATATATATATATATATATATATATATATATATATATATAAATAAATCTTTTTAATCAAACTTTAATTTAAAATAGAAATCTATTAATTCATTTGAAATCAATCAGTTAACATAATAAATTTAATTTCCAAATTAAATTATTAAGAGATTTAACAAATTTAAATAATAAACCGATTAATAAAAGATTTAATAAAAATCTAAAATCTAAAATAAAAATTAAAGCTTTAACTTAAAATTACAATTTTAAATAGTCAATTGGATAATTTTAAAATACCTTCAACAATTCAAAATTTACACAGAGCGAATCTAAATTTTAATCAAGCTTACCCTTTAATCAATCGATTTAATCAATTAATGCAACCAATTAAATCAAAATAGAACATAAAGATAAATGAGCATAAAAATAATGTTTTCTACTATCCAATCAATTTTTGTACAATCTACTGAATAGCTCTCAAACACGAGCTCACCAAATTCTCTCCAACAAGCAACCTCAAACTCTATCAGATTCTCAACCATAGCTCCTGTAGCTACATGAGAGTTCTCCAATCTGCTGGTTACGAGCACCTGCAAGTAAATCAAAGTCAGCACAATTTACAAATAAATTTAAATGCTGGAAAACTAGCAAAATAAAGTACTAAAAGTATAGCACAAACACACTACTGAAAGCTAGGGTAGAAAATAAACTACTAGCAAGTAAGTGTCAAAATCACGGTCTAGTATCAAACTAGCAAAAATCTACAAACCCAAACTATTGGGCATCTTAGCCTATAGGACTAAGTTGTAAGACCCGTCATTTGGGCTACTTCTAAATGAAGTAGGAAGACCCGCGTGTTAGAGAATTTCTAAGTGAAGAATCCTAAATCCAAAACTCCAAACTATTGGGCAGCCTTGGTTATAAGAACTAGGTTGTAAGACCCACCACCCGGCAACTTTCAAAAGCCATAAGCCGACTTTAGAGGAAAGTTTTAGGTAAAAATAACCTAACATTTAATCCCTGATACACTTCCAAATCGGGCCACCTCTAATAGAGGCCGTAAGTCCCATCATTATGGCTACTTTCAAGTGAAGGTTGTAAGCCCCTACCCAAATTTAATCACTTGCGCAACTCCTAATTGGAGCCGTAAGCCCCCAAACTAAACAAACTAACAGACAACTTCTAAGGAAGCCGTAAGCCTCAAACCAAACAAACTAATGGGCAACTTCTAAGGAAGCAGTAAGCCCCAAATTAAACAAATTATCGGGCAACTTCTAAGGAAGCTGTAAGCCCCAAACTAAACAAACTAACGGGCAACTTCTAAGGAAGCTATAAGCCCCAAACCAAACTAAACTGAACTAAAATCCACACATCTCCACTTCAGTCTATTCGGGATCCCTGAGAGGAGGCAACCCATGGCTGCTAATCAGATTCCCTGGACACTACAATCCATGGTTGTTAGTGTTGGTAGATTGAATCGACGGTATACCCGGGACGACGGAACCATGGGATCTTGATCGGGTGTACCTTCATCCCCCATAACTAAGTCTAAAACTCTGTTGCACATTTTTACACTCCTTGTACATAGCTAAGTGTATTTCATCCTAAATCGAGAGTGCTATTCTAATGCGTTAGGAGGGGTAATTAACTATGAGGGCTTGCGCTCATAGGAAGTAGAACATAGATCTAAATAAACCTTGACACTACTCTCAGGTGAAATCTGGTTAAATATTAAATTTAATCTACCTACGAAAAAATTAAAGGGAACCCTATGTTCGTGAGAGCGGGGTTCACAACCTAGAATTTAAGAAAGATTTTTCTGGAGCGATCAATCTTCGATCCTCATAAATATTACCCGTGCTTTTCTAAGCAGATCCTAACTTTTCAATCTAAGGCTTCGTTTGGGACAGCTTTCATACTGCTTCCTAAAACGGCTTTCTAGTATAAAATTTTCTAATTCAAAAAAATTTTGTACTAAAAAGTTGTTTTAGGAAACAACAAAAAACTGTCCCAAATGAAGCCTAAATATCATTCATTATGATGATTAGAATAATTTTATTTTCAAATTGTAAAACAAAATAAGTAAACTTTTTCTAACAAAACCATCATAGTTAAAAAAAAAAATTTCTATTATTTATTGATTTTTTTGACATTCCTCCACTCCCTTCAAATGGTACAAATCCTATATAACATTTTATAAAAAAAATTCAAAATCCTTAATTTCCATAATAAAACTTTTGAATTTCATCCCAAATTTTATTCTAACTCCTAAATTTCATCAAAAAAATCTTAAATTAGCCAAAATTTAATATATATATATATATAATAAATTTTAAATCAAACTGAAATTGAATTGAAATAAACAAAATTTAAAGCATTTATCAACGCATCTGTAACAGTTGGCACATAAATGTACAAAATATTGGATTTCACACGTGCCATTTTTTCATTGGTCCATTCTACAACCTTACAAGTGAATTAAAAGCTCATTTATATTTATTCATTTAAAAAATTAATTATAGCTATGAAGTATGAACAACAAAGTTTGAATATTAATCCCCTAATAAATTTTATAACAAACATTTTTATTATGTATATATTATCTATAAATTAAAATTAGGTATCTTATTCCATTTTAAAACAAAAAATATATCATTTATTTTTCTTAAAATTTTGTCTAATTACTACATACAACATCTAAATTTCAATTTTTATTTAATATAGTACTCTATTATACAAAATCTCTAATAATGATGAGAAGTTGAGAACGGAAAGGAGTTTGACAATTACGCCTCTCCGTTTTAGCAAAGACAAAGTTACATTTATGAGGAATAGATGAGAAAGTCATGACGAGATCTCGTAAAAAAGGGTGACGAAATCTGCGATGCACCACTTTCATCAACTTGTGTCAATTTCTCAGCTTATAACTCTGCCATCGAACTGATCATTTTTCAAAACTTCATTGTCATGGTGAGTTTCATTGTGAACTATTTCCCCCTCGAGAAATTATTATGTGCGGTCACCGGATACCGTTCGGAGGCGAATCAAGATGGCCACGTCACTTTTTTGTTGTGCACCGGCGCTGTGCATCGGGCAATGTGGCACATGATTCGTCTCCAGATTGTCCGGTAACCACAGAGAATAATTTCTCCTCCCTATATAAAGTGAGAGTTTTTTTTTTGGTTGCATGCTAGTTAAATTTTTGATATGCAAATAAAATTTAAAATTTTAATATGTATATGCTAATTTTTTGAATGGTATAGATGTAAATTTCCTTATAAAACGGAACCGATTCGGACGTCTCAACCGAATTTTTTCCGTCTTCTTACCGTCAGCCTCTTTTCTCCTATATATCATGGTCTCCGTTCTTTCTCTCTAGCGCCCTGTACAAAACGAGGAATCTGTCGTAATTCTCCCGCGGCTTGAAGAGAGTAGTTTCCTCTCTCCATCCATATCCTTACATTTTGTGGAGGCGTCTAACGTCTAGGGTTTGCTTTTCATCTTCTCTATTTCGTCGTTGCTGTTCGACCTCGTTGCTTTGCGTGAGGTTGAATTTTGCAACGAGCGGCTTTCGGCTCCTTCGACGACGTTCCCTTCCTGTCGGATCGGAAGTTACGACATTTTGATCGAAGCAACGACGGGAGCTCGCTCGCTGTGAAGGTAATTATCATTCTCCCTTTCGTGCTCTTCTTCGGCCAAATTGCGTAAATCCGCCGAATTTCAGGATTTACTAAATCCGGGATTTGCGGTCCAAAGGGGAGACAGAGGAGTTATTCCGCCGTGAGATTTAGCGGGCGCTCAAATCCCGTTTGGCAGGATTTGGCTTAAATCCTGCTCAAATCCTGTTGCCAAACAGCCCCTAACCTTCCTCTCTCTCTCTCTCTCTCTTTCTTGTGAGACGTAGATCTCGAAATTCCTAATGCCATTTCTCTCATCTCTGTCATTTAAGTTAAGGATCAGTGTTGATCTTTTTTGTTACTTTATACTATCCGGTTGGAATGTGATTAGGGTTATTGTATACAGATTCAGGGTAATTTATCCTCTAAAAAAGCGCATTTTTTTTTCAAATTGATCTCGAGTTGCGGATGGAAAGGGAGAGGTGAGGTTTTCCCAAATTTGTTATGTCAAAGAAAGGAGTTTGATGGCGTTTCGGTGGATCTTGAACAAAGAAGCCTCCTTGTTTTTTTTTTTTTTTTTTTTGAAAGAAGCCTCCTTGTTTTGTTTGTCTGAAATTCATGGATTTATCTCATTATGAGCACTTTAACTGATTTAGATTTCGTGCACCCACTGAACATACATTCTATGATTTTATTCATGCTTATTCTAAGTGCAAAATGTGTGAGTGGAGTAGCTGGTTTCAATGAGGATGTGGTGTTCATGCTCTAAGATGAATCCTGATAATTGTTATTTTTGACATAGTTTTTAAAATAAAATTAGGCTTTAGTTAGAATTCAATTTTTTAATTTTTCCTGGTGCTTATTGGATTAATAAAAAAAGTCTCATCCAAGACAATCACTTGAGAAGCCATTTCTGAGCATATATAAGAAATTCTACCAACCATCTTTGTAGAATCTGATTATGTATTCTAGCTATGTGAAAATACGGTTGGTGGCCTTTCTGAAATGCCTTTGGTTTTTAGTGATTACTAAGGCAGGGTACCATAAAATTCCTGTGTGTATATGCTTTTTTTTGTTCTTATTAGTTGGGGATTGACGATAGGAAACCAAATGGACATCTAGGTTTTGAAAGAACTGATCATGATTTATCTGTGAATTGTGCAATTAGATCAGCATGTATTGCTCTAAAATGCAATTTGGAGTTAATTCCAACAGTTCATCGTTTTATTTTATGGACTTATTAAAAGATTATAAAATTTTGACCATTTTTAAGTTTTAAGGCTTGAATTCATAGTTTTTTATTAAATTCCTTTTTATTAAGGCTTTGTTTTGTTGTGATGCTTTTGCAAATCTTGTCATATATTAAATTTGGTTTGTTCTTGAAACATAAAAAAGGCCTCGCCTACGGATCGACTACCTCCACAGCTTCACAAGCATGAACAACACACATACAACTCATGCAATGGTTTGAACATCAAAAAGATAAAATTATACAATGAAAGCCTATTTTTGAACATAAATCTATTTTGCTTTAGATTGTATATTATTAAGTGAGGGTTGTGATTTTTTGAGTTTTTATTTTTTTCGTTCTAGAAGGAGAATGTCTATTTTCCTCTCATTTTTATTTTTTGAGCCTATGGCTTAATAATTTTCAAGCTCAAGATAAAATCATTAATTATAATTCAGAATATGAAAATTACTTGTAGATTAATTTACATTAGTTTTCATTATAAGTTAACTATTCATCACAAGGATGATCAAAGGACATATAGAAGCCCTTGTAAGAGTTTAGTGTTATCTACATATTTTCACCTATCAAAATCCCCCTTTACATGAAAGCTTGTGTGTTTAATTCGATGTTACACACACATACATATGATTTACTAGTATAAAATTCCACACGAAAATAGTGACATAATGAAATTTAGCAATTAATCAAACTCAAGCTCCAAAAAGTACACCAAACACATATCTATCTTAAAATAAAACTTCAATCAATTAATTAATTAAAAGATAAGAATAAGGAAAGAAATCAACCCAAATGTAAGAAAAAATAAGGCCTCATGTTGATAGAAGGAATTTTCCCTCAGAAGTAGTCGTTCGAAGAAGTCACATTCAGCCAAAAACATAGTAGGAAGACTTTAATTTTATTTTAGTATTTAAAATTTAATTAATTTTGCATGCTTCATGGGTCCTATTTATAGCCTATAACGGACCCAAAATAAGAACATATCCAATTTTGTTGAAATCTATCAAAAAATAGTATGTTTTAATTCATCTTTTACTAATTTCAGCAGTAGAAAGTCTTCATAAATTCCACTTCTAGAATTGCTTAATGACTTGGTAAAATAAAAAGGCAATTATCACTATGCATGAGGTGGTCAAGAAGCGGCATTGGATTGTAGGTGGAATCGGGTAACCAATGGAGGACATAAGGATAATAGTAGATTAGTAGGAAAGGCAGAGGCAATATCAACAAAGGCAGCTAACATTAGAGGGAAAACGCAATAGGTAGCAACTGGCCGGAAACTTTGGAAGCAACAGAGAAACAACATGGGATCTTGGAATAAAGAGGCAATAGCTGTATAAAACAGTACAGTGTTGTTAAAAATGACAGGAATAGGGAAACATAGACAATTAAGTGGCAAACTATAGTGGTCATCATAGCAATGAGTAGGAGTTAGTAATTTATGTTATAGTAATGATTATGTGGAATCCAATGGGCTAAATTTAAATAATGCAGTTATGAGTTAGATTTAACATACCATTCAAAACACATAAGAACATATTCCTTTCATATACAAAGCGATAGGCATATTTTATACAAAGTGAACTATAAAATAATAAAATACATTGGTATAACTCCCATAGAAAACAAAATATACTATTATCACTTAGGCTTCGTTTGGGACAACTTTCTTTCTGCTTTCTAAAGCGGCTTTCTAGTACAAATTTTTTTTGTACTAGAAAGCCGAGCCGCTTTAGAAAGAAGTCCCAAACGAAGCCTTTATATATATATATATATATGAATGTATATGTAAAGGCTACAATTATTCTATATGCATAGTGTAAATTTTTTTAAATAGGGAGTGCTTTACTATTTCTTGGCCATGCAATATGATGATGCTACATTTCATCACAGTCTACTCCGTAAATAATTCTAGGATGCCAATTTTATGAAATTTTGCAATGAATTTATCATTATTCAGGCTTACTAATTTAGGATGCCAGGCATAAATAATTCATGATTTTATGGTGCACCGGTACATAAATAAAATAAAGCTTCTTAAGTATTGAAAAGAAAAAATTGTTGAGAGCAATTTAATAGTTTTGATTAATAGGATGTGCAGGAAGAGTGTATAATGAGATGTAAATTATCATCCATATATTTATTTTATTTGATCAATTGCTATATTTTGATAAAAAAAATATTTCCAAAATTGTTTTACTATTATAGTGGAACTTTAGTGATGTTATTGCAACTTAGAATATCTTAGTGTAACTAGCATCACTATTTATCTTGTTTTTGTTCATTTTTTTTACCATACTTTATTTATGTGGTTAATGAAGACCTTTCATTGATTTCTATACTATAAATTGTAGTAGAACATCGCTTTAGAAACTTAAAATAAATTTTGTCATCTATGAATTTCATAGTGCCTACCTCACGTAGTGGGATAAAGACTTGTTGTTGTATCAATCTCATAGAATTATTATCCTAGTGGACGGTCTACTTAGTGAGCTAAATAGGCAATGAAATTTTTGGTGCAATCAGTTCTCAAACTAATTTTACACCAACTTCTCAACGTTATTATATAAACTAAAATAGGAAGTTAGAATGGATTTGAAAAGATTTTAGAGACTTTTCTAGAGATTTTTTATTGTTCTATTAATCAATTAAAAGTGCCTCAAGCATTATTTCATGTTGTAAATTACTTCTACATGTTTTGGACAACATTCAAATTACTGGTTTTTGTATCCTCTGTTGTAACCAGCAAAATTGTATTTTTTTGGTTTCTCTGTTGTTTAGGCTTAAGATAGCAAAACAGAGGGCAGTGGCACCAGCAAAGGAAAACAACATTAACAATGACAACAAAAACAAGCCATTATCCCACTATGTGGGGTCGGCTACATGAATTTTTTTTCTCCATTATGTCATATTAAGAGTCAAATTCTTATTTAAATCTAATAAAGAAAGGTCATTTATAATACTTTCTAATTAAGTTTTTTTTAGGTCTACCTCTATCTTAACATAGGTTAGATCTAATACATATACTCTCCTAATCGGGTCATCAGAAGGCCAGTGTTTTATGTGACCAAAACATCTAAGGCAACTCTCTCTAATCTTATCTACCACTAGGGTTATTCCAACATTTTCATGTATATATACTTGTTACACATTTCATCTCTAAGTGTAAAGCTACTCATCCACCTAAGCATCTGATGTGTCTTGGAAGTACAAATAACAAAATAGATAGAAGAAATGTGCAAGAATATAAATATGGTGGCTGATTTTTTATTCTTCTTCAACACTAACAAAAGATACAATTGATCGAGAGAGATTGGCTCTCCCACAAATCCTAGCCGTCGCTAGGAAACTCACAACAAACCCTAAAAAATAAACTCAGCACATACCTCATAATAATCCTAGACAAAACTCCTTAAATAACCACACCAAGTAGCCTAACCTTGCTTCTTGTATAGCCTTGACCGTGGTTTTGATTAAAACCATGGTTCTGCGCAGGAAGGCATCTCCTTGCAGCACCACTCTCGTCCCCTTCACCTGAATTTTCATAGTCAAATATTTCTAGTCCTCCTTTGTCTCCCTGATTGTTTGTAAACACTTCATCCCTAGGATAACATCAGTGCTCCCCAAATCCAAAGGAAGAAAATCTTCCACTATCTGTATTCCCTAGAGTGTCAGTAGCAACCTCTTGCAAATCCTCCTACTCCTCTCTAACTTCCCTGTCCCCATCATGACTCCAAAGCTCCATGTATCCACCAACTTCAATCCTAATTGGTCCACGACCCAATTTGCGATGAAGTTGTGAGTGGACCATCACTGGCCGCTCCCTGATCTATCCCCTCACCTTCATGGTGTGATATAGAGTAAATTCCACCATTGAGTTAAGGGACATTTTTGTCACATCAAGGTGTAGGTGCTCTCCTCATGTTTCTGCTTCCTCCTCCAACTCCTCGCTGTCAATCTTCTTCTGACAAACCATAAAGAACTGGAGTGTGTGGTACTTCTCATCACATCAAAAACACAAACCCTTAGCTCTCTTGTCATGCATCTCTGCCTCTATGAGGTGCTTGAAGTTGGCCCCGGGGCGAACTCCCTCGCTCTTCTCCCTATGTGCCTCCCGTTGAAATGGCACGGTCTGGGTACTCGGTGCCAGTGAAGTTTCGCACTTCTGTAGGAGCCTCCCATGACTCCGCTCCTATTGGTCCTCTCCATCTGTCTCTGATCTCTGCTCCCATGACTCCGCTCCTATTGTTACTTTTTATACTATAGAAATCTTGAACCAAAGATTTTTTTTCTTAAACTTGGTATTGTTATCCATAGTTAGGAGCAAAGTGGATGTCGGAAGGCTACTTTGTTTATGAGGTGTGATTAGCAGTATTCTCTAAGTCTTTGTTCTTTCACGGACTTCTGGTTTATAGTTTTCTCTTGTCCTAATTTATTTCTGCTGCTTATTGTTTCCTCTGATTTCGAGGGAGGCTTTTATGACCTTCATCCAGGCATATTTTTATAATACATTTTATCGTCTTTGCAATCACATAACCTTTATTTTTACTTGATTCTTTCAAAAATCTTTGCCGGAAAGTGTATTTTTGATTTATTGCTTGCTTTTCTAACACTAGACATTTAAAGCAGGTCTTAATAAACCTATGATGCATCATTTGTAGGAAATAAAAAGTTGTTAATTCTGTACTATTATGTTTGTGCTTGTCAATCATATTTGCATTGTGTGGGTATTTACGATTTCATTCTTTAATGGAAGAGAAAGGTTCATCATTTTTTTGTCTAAAAACTAAATTTTATGTTTCTCTTCTGCATTTTCATTCACTAAATTCGATAGCTCTTTCCAGGAGTTTGTTTCCACACTTTTAGTTTGAGAATCTGAGATATTTTTCAGCAAGTAGAAAGGAATGGAAGCCTATAAGCCTAAAAGCATCCTCATTACTGGGGCTGCTGGTTTCATTGCATCGCATGTTGCTAACAGGCTCATTCGCAACTACCCTGAATACAAAATCGTGGTACTTGACAAGCTTGATTATTGCTCCAACCTTAAAAACCTTTCCCCGTCTCGATCATCTCCCAACTTGAAGTTTGTTAAGGGTGATATTGCCAGTGCTGATCTTCTCCACTATCTTCTGATTACGGAATCCATTGATACCATAATGCACTTTGCTGCTCAGACTCACGTTGACAATTCTTTTGGAAACTCCTTTGAGTTCACCAAGAACAATATATATGGAACACATGTTCTGCTGGAGGCCTGCAAAGTCTCTGGTCAAATTAGAAGATTTATCCATGTCAGTACAGATGAAGTTTATGGGGAGACCGATGAGAATGCTGTTGTCGGTAACCACGAAGCTTCTCAGCTCCTCCCTACAAATCCATATTCCGCAACCAAAGCAGGAGCTGAAATGCTTGTTATGGCTTATGGAAGGTCCTATGGCCTACCTGTCATAACAACCCGTGGTAACAATGTCTATGGACCTAATCAATTCCCAGAAAAGTTGATTCCAAAGTTCATCCTTCTAGCAATGAGAGGACAGCCCCTTCCAATTCATGGAGATGGTTCTAATGTTAGAAGCTACCTCTATTGTGAGGATGTTGCTGAGGCTTTTGAGGTTATTCTTCATAGAGGAGAAATTGGGCATGTTTATAATATTGGGACAAAGAAGGAGAGGAGGGTGATTGATGTAGCAAAAGATATCTGTAAGCTTTTCTCATTGGATTCCAAGACAACGATCAAGTTTGTCGACAACAGGCCCTTCAATGACCAAAGATACTTTCTTGATGATCAGAAGCTGAAAATCTTGGGTTGGTCAGAAAGGACTACATGGGAAGAGGGTCTCCGAAAGACAATTGACTGGTACACAAATAATCCTGACTGGTGGGGAGATGTCTCAGGAGCACTTTTACCTCATCCAAGAATGCTAATGATGCCGGGCACAGAAAGGCATTCTGATGGCCCTGATGAAATCAAAAGCATGTTGTCTCCACCGAATAATGTAAACAATCCAAACCAAATGGTAACACCTTTCTCAAAAACCTCCTCTTTGTCTGCAAAAACGCCTTCCTTAAAGTTTTTGATATATGGCAAAACTGGATGGATTGGTGGCCTTCTTGGGAAGATATGCGAGAAACAAGGGATATCATATGAGTATGGAAAAGGCCGATTAGAAGATCGATCCCAGCTCCAGTTGGACATTCATAATGTGAAACCAACACATGTTTTCAATGCTGCCGGTGTGACCGGTAGACCAAATGTTGACTGGTGTGAATCTCATAAGCATGAAACGATCCGCACCAATGTTGTTGGCACTTTGACTCTGGCAGATGTTTGCTTGGAGAACGGATTATTACTGATGAACTATGCGACTGGGTGTATATTTGAATATGACGCTAATCACCTGGAAGGCTCAGGCATTGGATTCAAGGAAGAGGATAGCCCAAACTTTACTGGTTCCTTCTACTCAAAGACGAAAGCTATGGTAAGCTTCTTTAACAGCTTGTGCTTAAAATCTATAACAATCTCATCTATTTCATATGATGCAGGTTGAGGAGCTTCTGAAAGAATATGACAATGTCTGCACTTTAAGAGTCAGAATGCCGATATCTTCTGATCTAAACAACCCTCGTAACTTCATTACAAAGATCAGTCGATATAGTAAGGTTGTGAATATTCCAAACAGCATGACAATATTGGATGAGCTGCTTCCAATTTCTATCGAGATGGCTAAGAGAAACTGTAGAGGCATATGGAATTTTACCAACCCAGGTGTTGTGAGCCACAATGAGATCCTGGAGATGTACAAGGCTTACATTGATCCCAGCTTCAGTTGGGTCAACTTCACCCTCGAAGAACAAGCAAAGGTGATCGTCGCGCCTCGCAGCAATAACGAATTGGATGCTTCCAAATTGAAGAGAGAGTTTCCTGAGCTTCTCTCGATCAAAGAATCTCTCATAAAATATGTGTTTGAGCCCAACAAGAAACAAGCAAAATAATGCATTGGGTGACCCGACTTGGATAACCTCAGGCTTCGTTTCGGATGACTTTTTTATTGCTTTTTAAAACAGAGTTTTAGTACAAAAATTTTAATTTTATAACTAAAACTCCATTTTAAAAAATAATAAAAAAGTCGGTTCCAAAGGAAGCCTCAATTATCAGAATTCCTTTTGTTCCATTCAAAGGTTTATTTCATTTTTAAAATAACATTGTCAATTAGTTTGTTTGTTGATCTGTATGAGCTAGAAAGCCAATGACTACTGTATCTGTTGAATTCCTATTGTGTTGTTTATCTGAAATATTGGGAATAAATTTTGTTTAGAAGCTGTGTTAAGATTGCTGTAAGCTATTGAGAATGTGGTACAATGTTAAATCTGAATTGGGAGAAAAAATTTGTTAAGATCAGTTCAACTTGATTTTTATTTTTTTAATAAATCAATTATTTGATATAATTTAAGCTAAAATGATGAAAATTCTGAAACAAATTTAATTATATTATAACTAAAATATCATAATTAATATAATTAAATGTGCATAATTTATTATAATTATAATTTAAATTTAATCCAATAAATTCACTACAAATAATTATTTAAATCAAATGAAAGCAATTAAAACCATTGCATTCATTATTTTTCTTTTTTACTTTTAAGTGTAATATATATATATATATTTATACTTATTTATATAACATTTAAATTTTTATATAATATTATAAATTTTAATTTATTTAAAAATAATTTAATTCTAATATAAATTTTTTGATATAATTTAAAAATTAAAAAATATATAAATCAATATAAGTTTTAATAATGAGTTTATAAAAATTTTGTGGCATATCTATAAATACCCATTGTGATATGATCATATGATATGCCAAATTACCAAAGTCTCCACCTGAAAGAGGAAGAGAGTCAAATAGGCGAAGAAGGGGGAAGGGGAAGGCGATTGTCGGATCCCGGAAGAACAATCAGACCCATCTCCATCACCAACATCCTCTTCTGCGTCCGAGGTGCGTGCTTTCCGTTGATTCTATTCTATAAAATTCTCTTATTTTGATTGTCTACAGTTGTTGATTGCTTGATTTCTTGATGTTTATGTATGGGATTCTAGGTTTTCATTCTCTTGATGTTTATGCCTAGAAGTTCTCCAAAATCAGATTTATCTTCATCTCCAATATCCTCTTGTTCTTAAGAGCTTTAGGCCCGTCGAGGGTCTGCTTTCTGCTCATCCCCATTTCTTCCTTGCTGCTTCGGCTTCGTGTGAATGGAGTTTTAAAAAGGTCCAGGACGTTGTTCCTGTCCGATCAGAAGCAACCATGGGAGCTCGCTACGAAGGTAACGATCTCTCTTGTCTTTCGCGCGCTTATTCGGCTAAATCCCGTAAACCCGCTGAACTACCGGATTTAAGTTTCTGTAGGATTTTATAATAAAAAATCTGGGATTTAAGGCAAAGCAGAGAAGGAACGGGATTTAACTATTTAAGTTTCTGTAGGATTTAAGGAGCTGTTTGGCAACAAGTGGGATTTAACTGATTTAGTAAATTTTGTAAATCTGGATTTAGTTAGTCCTGAGGGTGATAAGCATAACGGCACTATTTTTTCAATGGAGAGAAGAACATATAATTAGCTTTTTGGGAAATTTCCAAACGAACAATTTCAATGAAATCTTTCAATTTCTTATTTTTGCTAAGAAGAATGCCCATGTTGTGGCAATTCCACCCAGAATGTAATGGGTTACCCCTACAGCACGTCCTTGTACAATACTCAAGGCTCAAGGCTGGGTAGCAGGAGCAACTTTTAATTTGTTATGAGCCCAAACGATGGATTCAATGAATTCTTGCCAATAACCACGGCCACTGAACAGAAACATTAAACTGAAAGCGTGCTTGGGAGTCCTTGAAAATGGAATAAGCCAATATCTTACCATGATTACAATTTTAGAGAGACGCAGAAGTACAAGCCTATGGGGTCGCTTCTGCAACTGGATTACCAGTACTGTAAACCGTCTTTACATTGGATGGTTTGGTGTTTTGATGATCCATACTTTATTGACTGCAACTTCTGTATTTATCATTGCCTTCATTGCTGCCCCTCCAATCGATATTGATGGTATTCGTGAACCTGTTTCTGGATCTCTACTTTATGGAAACTGTTGCGGGCTAGAAGATTCGCGGCGGCAGAGTGAGTAAAGTTTTCGTCTTAGCGATGCACGAATATCCAGCACACAAACAGAAAGAAAGAAGTAAAACACCCAATCTTTTTTACGTGGAAAGCCCGAAGAGGGAAAAACCACGGGGCCTCGCCCAGATGAAAAGATTCTACTAAATTCGAGTGAATTACAAGGGTTGACCCGTCCCTCGAACTTAGAGGCGGTCAAATTACAGTGGCTTGGAGAGTTAAAGCAAAATCTGGCGATGTTCGGGCGGAGGTCCGACGAAGGTCGGGTTGAAGCCTGGCGGTGGTCGGTGGTCGGTGGCCGGATGGAAGCCCGGCGGCAGTCGGTGGCCGGGCTGTGGTCCGATGAAGGTCGGGCTGAAGTCCGGCGGCGGTCGGCGGCCGGGTGGTGGTCCGACGAAGGTCGGGCTGAAGTCCGGCGGCGGTTGGCGGCCGGGCGGTGGTCCGACGAAGGTCGGGATGGAGTCCGGCGGCGGTTGGCGGCCTTTGTGGCGGTCCGACAAAGGTTGACGGGGTTCGCCGGCGGTGGCGCTGACGAAGGTCGGGGGTTCGCCGGCGGTGGCGCTGGTTGGAAGTCCGGCGGCGATCGGTGGCCGAGCGGTGGTCCGACGAAGGTCGGGCTGAAGTCCGGCGGCGGTTTCATGAACTTGGAGCATTCGGACTTGTTTCATGAACTTTCTCGGACTTCTTCAACCGAACTGCGTGAGATCTTCCCACTTGAATAGAAAGGCCAACTTTAAAAAGTTTTTCCTCCATCACATATTGACTAATATGACGTAACTCCTCATGAAGGCTCTTTGTGTCAGAAAAATTAAGAGTTTTTAATATCTCCTCCTCTCCTAGATGTGGAAAGTCTGGTAGCTCCTTTAATCTCCCCCATTTTTCAGAAAGGCCCAGGATCTTCTCTATATTTACGGGGTATGCCACTCATCAAAATCTATAAATAGACCCCCACTCTCTACATGAGGGGGACCTTTAGCTGAAGATTGGAGAGGGCTCTAAGGCTTCCGGAGCTCCAGCGCCACCGCCGGCGAACCCCCGACCTTTGTTAGCGCCACCGCCGGCGAACTCCGTCGACCTTCGTCGGACCGCCACCTGGCCGCCGATCGACGCCGGACTTCAGCCCGACCTTCGTCGGACCACCGCCCGGCCACCGAACGCCGCCGGACTTCCAACCAGCACCACCGCCGGCGAACCCCCGACCTCTGTCAACGCCACCGCCGGCAAACCCCATCGACCTTCGTCGGACCGCCACCCGGCCGACGATCGCCGCCGGACTTCATCCCGACCTTTGTCGGACCACCGCCTGGCCGCCAACCGCCGCCGGACTTCAGCCCGACCTTCGTCGGACCACCGCTCGGCCACCGATCGCCGCCGGACTTCCAACCAGCGCCACCGCCGGCGAACCCTCGACCTTCGTCAGCGCCACCGCCGGCGAACCCCGTCAACCTTCGTCGGACCGCCACAAAGGCCGCCGATCGCCGCCGGACTCCATCCCGACCTTCGTCGGACCACCGCCGGACTTCAGCCCGACCTTCGTCGGACCACCACCCGGCTGCCGATCGCCGCCGGACTTCAGCCCGACCTTCATCGGACCACAGCCCGGCCGCCGACCACCGCCAGGCTTTAGCCTGACCTTCGTCGGACCTCCGCCCGAACATCGCCAGATTTTGCTTTAACTCTCCAAGCCACTGTAATTTGACTGCCTCTAAGTTCGAGGGATGGGTCAACCCTTGTAATTCACTCGAATTTAGTAGAATCTTTTCATCTGGGCGAGGCCCCGTGGTTTTTCCCTCTTCGGGCTTTCCACGTAAAAAAGATTGGGTGTTTTACTTCTTTCTTTCTGTTTGTGTGCTGGATATTCGTGCATCGCTAAGACGAAAACTTTACTCACTCTGCCGTCGCGAATCTTCTAGCCCGCTACAGAAACAATATTATCTCATGTGCCATTATTCTTACTTCCACAGCTATAGGTTTGCATTTTTACCCAATATGGGAATCAACATCTATTGATGAGTGGTTATACAATGGCGGTCCTTATTTCTAACTGATCAGGTACTCTTTTACCTTGGAAAATAATAAAGTTACCTCATGGAGAGTTAGCTGCGCCCATGAATGATATAAATACTACTGTTGCTTTAGTTTTACCTACGTTAGTGGCATATTTCTATGCGGGTCTTAACAAAAAAGGATTGGGATATTTCGGGAAATACATTCAACCAACTTCAATACTTTTACCAATTAATATTCTAGAAGGTTTCAATGGAGAAGACAAAATTGTTTAAAGTGCGCACAGAATCGGAAGCGCCCCTTGTTTCAAAGAGAGGAGGACGGGTTATTCACATTTAATTTGATAGTTAGAGGCGAATTGAAAGCTAAGCAGTGGTAATTAGAAAGACCCTCGGGGATAATAGAGATGTCTTCTACGTTACCCGTAATATGTGGAAGTATCAACGTAATTTCATAGAGTCATCCGGTCTGAATGCTACATGAAGGACATAAGCCAGATGACGAAACTGTTTGTTATGATAAATGTTAAATCCTGTTAAATTCTGAGAAGCTATTTGATAATATATTTCAGAATTTATGACAGCTATGAATTTAAATGTGAAGAAGATAAATATAAATTATAAATTAAATTTATAATTAAATAAAAATTAATGTATTATGAATTTAATAACATATTAAGTATAAATTACTCATTAATTATTATTTATATTATTAATTATATATTTAATAATATATTTAATAATATATATTATAAGTTATATTAATTAGCTAATTATCTTAATACTTAATTACTAATTATATTACTAAGATAAATTGGATAATTAATTTATGCACTAATTATACTATTAAATATTTAATTAATTTACTTAATTATTAATATTTTAAATTATATTAATTAAGTTAATCAATAATAACTTAGAGCGTCAAGGGTTTGCCTTTCATCTTCTCTTTCCGTCGCTTCTTCGGCTCCTTCGTGGCTGTTCGACTTCGCTCCTTCGACGACTTTCCCTTCCTGCAGGATCGGAAGTTACGACATTTTGATCGGAAGCAACAACGGGAGCTCGCTTTCTGTGAAGGTAACTTTATCCCTTTCGTGCGCTTCTTCGGCCAAATCCCATAAATCCGCCGAACCGAGGGATTTAGTAAATCCGGGATTTAAGCCGTAAATCTTAAATCCGGGATTTACTCATCGCCGGGATTTAACGCGCGCACAAAAACCCTTTGGCTGGATTTAGCGTAAATCCGACTTAAATCCCGCTGTAAATCCGATACCAAACAGCCCCTTAAGGTTGTAATTTTTGCCTGTTTGGCATGATTTGGCCTAAGTAGTGCTTAAATCCTGCTCAAAGTCTGCATCCGAACTGCTCCTTGGAGTCTTCTATCTTCTCTAGTTCTGCAAATTGCAAGCCTGACGGAAGATTGATATCAATTCGAGCCTGATAACGTCGCAGCCTGCCCCCCTAATCTCATCTCTGTAAATTTTTTATCTCCACGCCCCTATTTTTTCTTTTATTATTAGTTTTTTTTTTGTTATAGATGACCAATCAAACGACTTGTTTGTTTCATTGTTTGACATTAATTTCTAATTATAATTTTATTTTACATGATAAATGAGATGACAAATTATGTATGACTGAATGTATTTTTTAAAGATTATAAATTTATGTTTTGAACTTCAGAAAATGTACTTATACTTGTTTTAACATATTTTCAAAATACTATTTTAATATTGTTTTTAGAATTATGAATGACATAAATTTATTCTAAGATGATTTATAATAGTGATGCATGATCGCAAGGCCGGGAAGCAATCGCAAGCAAGGAAAACACAATAGGGAATTCTGTAATGAAAACTGTTCTTAGCAGAAATACTCAAAAGATGACTGTCTTCTTCATGCTTTTTCCTTTTGATATCTCTCTAACCCAACTACGATAACTGAAAATATGCTTCTAAAAGAGCTAATAGTATGGTAAAATAGAAAATAGCAAAATAAGATAGTGGGGAGCAGTGTGAGTTCGTTATAAAGGAATATAATGTTCAGCTGGCTTCCTTTAGTTAACGTTCTCTGCATCAATCCTCCTCGGCTTTAGAAGAGCTCGACTTTGACGAGCTAAGTGTGACAACGGCATCGTCTGGAGGTGTGAAGACCCAAATGTCTGACACATTGAAGGTTGGAGATGTATTAAAGTCAGCTGGTAGAGCAACTGTATAAGCATTATCATTAATTTTAGCAGTTATAGGAACAAATCCAATCTTGCGACGCATCAATTTGGAGTATGCTCCTGGTGGAAAACACTCTCTACGCAGACAGACCATTACCAAGTCCCCCACGTTGAACCGATGTTATCTGCGCTGGGTATCAGCAGCTTCCTTATAACGTTGATTCGCATTTATGATTTGTTGACTGACATCAACCAACATGTCGGTATAGCGATCAATGAAGGATGTGGCAGCAGATGATTTGCACTTCGGTAGGACAGTAAGGTCCAGAGCAATGTTAAGTGGTTTAGTGTAAACAATACTAAAAGGTGGTTTTCCTGTGGAGCGGTTTGTCATGGAATTGTAGACAAATTCAGCTTTACTCAATATCTCTTCTCATTGCTTTGGTTGTTCTTGTACCAAACATCTCAGCATATTTTCCAAAGTATGGTTGACAACCTCCGTTTGGCTGTCGAATTGTGGATGGTATGCCGAACTAAGGCGTAGGTTAGTACCCAGCTGCTTCCAAAGTTCACGCCAGAAATGGCTTATGAATTTGACATCTAAATCAGACGTGAGGCTCCCAGGTAGACCGTGCAGACGAACAATTTCGTTAAAAAAAGGTGAGCAATATTCATGGTGTTTGAAGTTTTCTTACAAGAAATGAAATGGGCTATCTTGAAGAATCTATCGATGACCATCATGATCGAATCGTTGCCACGTTTAGTTCTTGATAATCCCAGAACAAAGTCCAAACTAAGATCTTCTCACATGGAGTTAGGTACATGCAATGGCATGTAAAGTCTTGTGTTTTGGGCTCCACCTTTATACATTTGGCAAACTGGACAATTGTTGACTATGCAAAATGTATCCCGTCGTAGTCGTGGCCAGAAAAATCTGGATTGAAGATGTCAAAGAGTATTATCTCGGCCTACATGTGCAGCAAGGCCCCCACCGTGAGCCTCTCGTATTAGTTGCTGATGCCATGAAGAAATAGTAATACAGATGAGGTTCTGTTAGAAGAGATAGCCATGCTTGATTGAATACCCTTCACAGGTCTGCATTTCTTTTCTTACTTCCAGATGCTACTGAAATTGGGGTCGGTCTCATAGAGTTCCTTATGACATTCTAAACTAATTAATTCGCTTTGCAACTTTGTAAGTAGAATAGCTTTTCGGCTAAGGGCGTCGGCCACCCAATTATCTGTACCAGGCTTGTGCTTAATTGTAAATGAAAATCTTTGTAAGAACATAAGCCAACGCGTGTGCATGCGGTTAATGGTTCTTTGGCTGTTTATATATTGTAAAGCCTTGTTGTCACTGCACAATATAAATTCTTGATGTAACATGTATTGCACCCATTGTTTAAGTGCGTGAATGATGGCATAAAGTTCTTGTTCATAAGCTGTCCATTTTTGCCGAGTGGGACCTAATTTTTGCTGAAAAATGCTATTGGTTTACCAACTTGTGGAAAATCTACTCCAATGCCAATGGAAGAAACGTCAGTGTCTATCGTAAATAGTTTGTTAAAGTTTGGAAGTGCTAGGACAGGGGAACTTAAATGTTGTCCCCCCCCCGCCCGTGAAATGTCTTGGCTTTTAAACATTCGGTCATGGGAGCCATTATGAGACTGAAATTCTTGATGAATTTTCCATAAAAAATTGCCAACCCGTAAAAACTTCAAACTTCAAAGAAAGATTGAGGTGGTGGCCAATCGAGGATAACTGTTACCTTTTGTGGATCCATGTGCACTCCCTCTACCGAAATGACAAGCCCCAGGAATTGGACCTTAGGAGTGGCAAGCTCATATTTAGGAAGGTTGGCAAACAATCTTTGTTGTTTTAGCACTTCAAAAAGAGTTCTAAATTCTATAGGTGTTGTTGCCAATTAGAACGATAAACCAAAATGTCATCAAAATACACGATGCAGAATTTTCCTAAAAATGGCTTCAAGACCTCATTCATCATTCTCATAAAGGTGGAAGGAGCGTTGCACAATCCGAATGGCATGACCTTCCATTCATACAACCCTTGTGGAGTTTTAAAAGCAATTTTCCACTCATCCCTGGGGCGTATGCGAATCTGATGGTAAGCCACTACGAAGATCTGGTTTAGAAAGTATGGAGGACCCTGTATGACTGTCAATTAGCTCCTCGATACGTGGCATTGGAAATATGTATTTGACTGTTATTTTATTGACAGCCCAACTATTTATACATATTCTCCAATTGCCGTCCTTCTTTGAAACTAATAACGTCGGTACCGCACAAGGACTCAAGCTCACATGTATCAATTGTTTCTTTAATAAATTGTCAACTAATTCCTTTAAAATGAGTTGCTCCTTCGGATTAAGTCTATAATGGGGCAAATTTGGCAATGTGGCAGCTAGCACAAAATCTATTTGGTGTTGTACGTCTCTTAGGGGCGGTAGTTCTGTAGGCAGTTCATCAGGTATGAGGTCCTTGTACTATTGTAAGATTTTGCAAATATCAGTGTGTAATTCTTTTTGTTGTGAACACTAGTTCGGCTCGGTTATGAGCAATGCAAACAAGGGGCTGGTTCTCGCCAACAGTGGAGCAAAACTGATCCTGATACAATGTGCATTGCCACTTGTTTGGATGGACCTGCATTTTGGGGCTTCGGTTCATGTAAGCCTGGTAGCAATCTCAGGCACCGCCCTTTCCATTCAAAAGAGTAAACATTGGCGCGATAATCGTAATTGGCGCCCACGTCGAATTGCCACGGCCTTCCCAATATCAAGTGACAAACATCCATATCTAGGACGTCACATAAAACTTCACAAATGTACTGTTTGCCTATGGAAAAGGTCACTCGATACGATTCAGTGACCATAATGTCTATGCCCTTTTTGACCCAACTTATTTTATAAGGGTGTGAATTTTTAGTGGTCTTTAAATGCAGGCTTTGAACAACGGACCGATAAATCACATTTTCAGTGCGACCACTGTCAATTAGGAGATCACACATTTTGTCGTTTATGGTGCATCGGGTTCTAAAAATGGTGTGGCATTGGGAGGTAGTGTTCTGTCGAGGGGCTAATAGCAACTTCTCCATAATACAAACTAACGGGTCTGATGCAACCAAGAGTTCCCAAAACAAGTAAGAGAACCCCCAATCACAAGAAGAAACAAAGTAAATACTAAACTAAGTCTTCACAACAAATTGGAGACTACAACATATACTAAATATTTCTTTTATCTCATAATGTACAATTTTAAATAGAAAGACATAACATAACTTTTGTAAAACAAAACATTGCTTTGATAACTTGAAATGACACTTACAAACGTATATAATAAAAACACCTAAAATTGCTTTCATTTATCAAGAAGAAAGATACAAGTGACGTCGAACTTGCGGAGAGAAGAAAGAGGTAAGAAGCCGAGACGAAGGAGAGGACAAGCTCGCAAGCTTTCCCAAGAAGGAAGAAGAAGAACAAAACAAGCTCGCAAGCTTTTTCAAAGAAGAAAAACCCTCAGGTTTTTGGCTCCAAAAATCTCTCCATAATACCCTCCTTTTTTAATTACCAAAACATCTTATATTTATAGGAGAAATGGGGTAGCTAAACAGCCCCCAAAATACTCCAACCAAGTCAATCAAAACAGGGAAATAGAAGGCCAAAAGACTGTCCAGGAGCAGCACCCGAAGAGCCACAAAGGGGGCCAGCAGGCTGTCTAGAAACAATACTCAAACAGCCACACAGAAAACCAAAAAAGCAGCCACAGGGAACCGGAACAGGCAGCCAGGGGGGAAGAACCAACCACGGGACAGGAGCCAGGTGGGGGAAACCGAAAGGCAACAGAGAAGGGGAATGAATCAAGCCAGCACACCATAATGAGCTAAAAAGGTAAGAGAACTAAAAGTAATTAATGAGCTGAAAGCATAGCAACTCCCATTAAAGCAGCAAACTCAAATAGCCAAGCCCAAACCCAAATCAACCCAAGAGCCAAGGCACCAAAGAAATTATCATTTTGTTTTGAACCCCCTTTTTGTCTACATCAGAGTCTCCTTTATCAGCCTGGATGTCTTCGATTTCACAATCTCTGTCAAATTCGGTCTCGACGGAATCAGTTTACTCCTCACACTCTGCAAGTTGCACTTGTTGCCTTTGAAGGCATTCATTTGATTTATGATTAGGTTGGAAACAACGAAAGCATTTAAATGTGGATGGTTTTGCATATGGATTGTCTTTATTTATAGGCCTCGGTTTCGGTTGGGTCCTCATTTCAGTATTAACATGAGCTGAAGCAGTCGGTTGAATTACTGGACCGGTGTTATGAGGAGGTCTTGCTGCTGATGGAGTGTTTTTTCTATGTCTCGAATTAGGTTCTTGCCAGTGACGTCTATTAAAAGGGGCTTTGGGTTGTCTGTTTTGTTGCATTTCAGCCTTCATGGTGAAGTTTACAGCTTCGGACCTTGACCAAACCGAATTCAATTCCAGTCTATCCTGAATGCTGTCTTTAAGGCCTCCGATATAACGAGCCACCAGCTGATTGGCCGACTCATTGAGGTTGTTTCTAGCACTCAACTTGTTGAACTCTTCGGTGTATTCACTTACAGACCTGACTTCTTGAACACACTATTGATACCTCATATAGAGTATCTGTTCAAAGTATGTAAGCAAGAATTGTGCTCATAACAGCTGTTTCATCCGAGCCCAATTGCGAAAACTCGCCCTTTGCCTTCCCTCTGCCTCATTTGCAGAGTTTGTACCCACCAAGCACTTGCACCACCTTTTAGCCTACATGCCACATATTTTACCTGTTTCCTGGATCAATTTTCATGTAATCAAAGAAATTCTCAACGACTTTCTCCCAATCTAGATAATCTTCTATGTGCAAATGTCCATAAAAAAATGGAATGTCTAACTTAACCTTAAATTCTCCAGGATGACATTGATGTTGTACTGGTTGGCGGTGTCTGGGATAATCCGGCTGGTATCTATTACCTCCGTCATCGACACTAGACTCCCTCAAATCATTTCCACAGAACATCTGCACCTCCTCAGAATTAGATCTCTCTTGTGTGAGCAGAGATATGTCGTATATTGCATCCTACAACTGCTCCTCTCCGTTGAATTGGCTTGTTTGCATGTGTTTCCTCTCGCTGACACTACAGGTGTGGTTGTCTAGCCCTATTGAGATTGAACTCGTGGCGTATTTTCACTGTCAGTCATTGCACATCGGCTGCCAACTCATTAAGCCGGCGATTGACACTGTCCTGGTTTGCCCATAGCGCTTCAAGGCTCCGCACTTCCTCGGTAGCTAGTTCTTTGACGCGAGCTGCCATCTTCTTCCAGGCATTGTCTCTGATACCAAACTGATGTAGGATCGCAAGTCCTGGAAGCAATCGCAAGCAAGGAAAACACAAAATAGGGAATTCTGTAACGAAAACTGTTCTTAGTAAAAAGACTCAAAAGATGACAGTCTTCTACACCCTTTTTCCTTTTGATATCTCCCTAAGCCAATTACTATAACTGAAAATATTCTTCTAAAAGATCTAATAGTACGGTAAAACAGAAAATTGCAAAATAAGATAGTGGGGAGCAGTGTGAGTTCGTTATAAAGGAATATAATGTTCTCCTGGCTTCCTTCAGTTAACGTGCTCTGCATCAAATATCATAAAATATAATTATGATATAGAGTTATATTTCATTCGCATTTGGTAGATTTGTGAATAAAAATTTATATTCAACCTTCTGAACAAATTTTTCATTTACAGAGCCAGTGTTATGGTGTTTCACCATTCTGACAAATAATGTGATATAGAGTTAGATTTATTCAGTAATGTTAGACTTTAAAAATTGTTAATTTGTGCCCCTATTAAAAAAATTATTATTTTTTACTCCGCCCCTAAACCAACCGCTCCTCCTTGGCCCCAAGTTGTCATCTACGCATCCTCCCTCTGATAAGAAGCTACCACTTGCGGCTTGACTTAAAATAGACGGGGTCATCCACACACTCCACTCATTGTGGCTGATTTGCCGTTACTGTTAGGCACTTGGGTCATCTCCTCTTTGGTCTCTCCCCTTTTCTCATTTCCTTGTGTTTTCCTTGGCTCTAGTTTGTGTGTGATCTGCTTGTTTGAAGCATTTTTCTTTTCTAATTGTCCTTTTCTATCGAGCGTCAGTTCATCATCCCTGTTATTGTATTGCCGAATTGGAGCTGAATACATTCGTGATGCAGAGATGCCTGTAATTTCCCTTGTTGCTGCTCGTATGCTTACCTCGAATATTTCCTTCAGAATCCTACCATTATTTTGTCATGTATTTAAACGTTAAGGGAAATTCATTTTGCTTGATCATCAGCCTTCTAGGATTTAGTAATTTGAGCATGTATTAGCTCTGGATATCTGCTCTAGTATGCCATTGTCTTTTGATCTTATTTTTTTTGTTTTAGAATTTGTTCTTGTCATACTTTTCAGAATTTATTATGTTGTTGATGAGGACATCACTACATGGAAAGTTTATCGGAGACGTGGCCGTCGATCTACGGCCACGATCGAGTCATTATATTTTTGAGTCATGTTATGTATTTATTTTCTTTTACTAGTGTTGCTATTTCTTTTCCGTTTTACCCCTTACTTAAAGGTGGTTGCTTGTTAGCCCAGAGGGCATTTTTGTCTTTTGTTTTGAGTCCGTTGTTTGTGGCTATTTAAAGGCCCTTGATTTATCTTTGAAGTTAATGAATGATTAAAAAGAAAATTCCTGCATAGTTGTTCTCTTGTGTTGAGAGCTTGAGAGAGTTGTGGAGGATCCCTAGA
Organism: Dendrobium chrysotoxum; assembly: GCA_019925795.1. Lineage (NCBI taxonomy): Eukaryota > Viridiplantae > Streptophyta > Magnoliopsida > Asparagales > Orchidaceae > Dendrobium > Dendrobium chrysotoxum. The sequence goes on from CM034312.1 coordinate 84,233,648, forward strand.
AGAGGGAGCAACGTGCATCACCCACCAACCTTGACGAGTCGGGTTCGTGGTCCTTCTTACTATCCCCTTAGTCCCCCTTCTTACTCCCTCTTGCCATCGGCTATGGCCCTCCCCAAGCCCTTACCCGCCGGCCATTGAACCCCACCACCATCCGCCTCCCATCCACTACCCATCACCCCACCTTCGGCCAGCCCCACCGCCGGCCTCCCCTTGGCCCCTCCCTCCACTCCTACTTGCCATTAACCCTTTCCTAAATTAGCTTTTATAAATTTGGTAACTTTTATTTGGATTAAATTCAAATTAATTTGAATTTAAAATAGTTACCTAATTTACAAATCCTATTTTAGGAAACCTACTAAATTAACTCCTATTTAAATTTTAAATCAAGAGAGGATGAGATATTTCTTTCCAAACTTAATGTGGTAATTTAAGGAAGCATTGATTGCCCTCTTAAATGCCTATTTTCCCTCTATAAGCCGCCGGCCCCATAGGGATTGGTTTAGGAAATATTTCCTAAAACCCTTTCTCCTCTCTTGGAAACAATTTAAACTCCTCTCTTCCCCCTCTTTGGCCGAAAATCCCAAGGCCCCCACCTCCTTATTTCTTTCCAATAATCAGCCCCTCACTTGTGGGAAAATTTCCAAACCTATTCTCTCTACCCGCCCCCCCCCCCTCTCTCCCCAATCTCTCTCTTTCTTTCCACATTAAACCCCACCGCATTTAGAAATTAATTCAAATTTCCAATTCCTAATTCCCTCCAAATCTAATTCTAAAATCAATTTCAGATTTTAGAATTCTTTCCTCCCAAAACCCTAACCCTAACTCCTCCAAATCTTAGCTAACTTCTCCTCCCAACCCCTACCTTGGCCGGCCACCTCCTCCATCCTTCCTCCACTTTATTTTCAAGACAAAACCACTAATCTCTTGGGAGAAACATCAAGGACAGCAAAGGAGCATCCCCTTCAACCATTCTCCTCCAAAATCACAATGAATGGAGATTCCCGAATGGGACTACGGATTGATACATGACGATCAAGATCAAATCGATATCCTCTGGTCTCCTTTCTTTGACGTGGGTTTCGACTTCGACAACACCGTTGAAGAATACATCGATCGCATCCAAATTGTCTTGGTTGACGTAATCGACGAGCAAAGGTCAAAGGGATGTTGGATCATCGCCGGCCGATCAACGTCCTCCACCACTCCGGCTACCTCTTCGCATCCCGTTAAAGGTTACATCATTCACCTCCTACATATCATCGCCGATGCTATTAGCAAGCAAGTGGATAAAATTCGGTGGTGTTCCTCTTCCGATTCACAATAAGGGTGAACTTTTTCTCCTTATTCAGTTACCTCTTCATTCACTAACCTTATAGGTGGTGATTGAATCGCAAAGGATCGAGCTCCGCTTAAAATGCTAAAGCTTAATAAACGTAGGGCTTGAGTTTACCTTTATTTGCTACTTATCTTATTGTTAATTTAGGGATTTTGATTGAATGCCTACTACTTCGCATGTTGTTGATTCTCTAATTTATTTTGCTAGTCCAAGTACTTAGCAAGTGGTTTGGCCTAAACGTAGGCACCCCTCTCTAGTTTTATTAACGTTTTGGATTGTTAACTTTATAATTATAATTGCTCACCTCAAATAATCGTGCAATTTACCTTTAAGCATTGTAGTACTGCATCATCCGGTATCAGAGCATGGTTTGCTCTAGTTTTGCATGCTAGACTTCATCCTAGGAGTTGTTGTAATTAGTTCTATACTTTGTTGCATGCATGCTATCATTTAAATTAGTTTAATTGCATTTTATGTTTGCTGTCCACTACATTCCTGCACACATTTAGAGGTTTTTTAATCTTGTTTTTCAATTGTTTAAGTGCTGTCCTTAACCTAGCCATCTCCCTAGTTGTCTAGGTTGCTTAATCCCTCTTTGTAGTTTGCTTTCCAAGTATTTTCTATTTCATTTAGTGTCATTTTAGGGAGTTTCTCATTACATTTAGGTGCTGTCCCTTATCCCATTTCACCCCTTAGTATTCCCTAGTGTCTAGCAATGGACCCGGAACAACTTGGGAGGATGTTAAACTTATTGGTAGGGCAAATGAACAATATTAGCCATCAACTCAAGGAAAATCAAGCTGACCTAGCCGAACTTCGTAGGGACACTACTGAACGATTTGATACACTTGAGCGTGCACGAGAGCATCCTATCCCCTACACCCCTTCTAGACCACCATCTATGTATGGGGATGACACTTACCCGGATGAGAGGCAACATCGTGCCAATCATCGAGCTCCACACTATGGACATGACCCTCGTCATGATCCATATATACCACTTATGAAAAATATTAAAGTTGATGCCCCTACCTTTGATGGCACACTCGATCCCCAGCTCTTCCTGGACTGGGTCAAAGATATGGACAGCTTCTTTAAGTGGTATAATATCTCTGAGGTGAGGAAGGTTAGTTTTGCGGAGATGAAACTCATGGGTAGGGCGAGCCAGTTTTGGTCAAACTTAGAGAGTCTTAGAGAGGCTAGGAACGATTATCCCATCACTGATTGGCCATCTATGAAACGTGAACTTAAACAAAAATACTTGCCCCCCTTGTACTTCCCTAGGTTGTTGGATAGATGGAATAGGCTGATCCAGGGAAATAAACCAGTCAAAGAGTACATCACCTCCTTCAATGATTACTTGATTCGATGCAAAGGGGAGACCTCTACCACCCCCGCGTAGATTTTGTCTATGTTTCGTACCGGGTTGCGAGAGGATCTTCGCAATGAGTTATTTGCCCGGAACGTTACTACCCTGGAAAACGCCTACAGTTTAGTACTAGATTTAGAGGAGACCTGTTCCCAGCACCCGAGCCATTCTCATGATTCTAGACCTTCCTACAGACCTTCCGGTAGTGCCACTCCTCACTCTACTACTGCACGACCCACCCCTGGGAGTATGACCCGACCACCTACGGGTCACCCAGCCCCCTGACCTGATTTTAGAAATAAACCTCCCACCCCGGATACCCCTCGGTCCAGTCCCGGGGCCAAGTGCTTTCGATGCCAGGGGTATGGGCATATCGCTTCTCAATGCTCCAGTCCCTGTAAAGTCTTCATCATTGAGGAGATTACTGAGGAGGATCTAGAGCCCGAGATTGATCAGATCCATCAAGTAGAAGATGAAGGCGAATTGTTCGAGGAGGGCGATGACACGGCTGTCCTCCACTGCCTTTAGAAGTTGGACACTTCTCCCATCTGCGTGGTGAGATGTGCACTGTCACACCCTGTTACCACCGATGACTGGCGTAGGATGTCGATCTTTCACACCTACACCAAAATTAAAGATAAAAACTGTAAAGTCATCGTAGATAGTGACAGTTGCATTAATGTTGTTTCCTCCAGCATTGTGTCCAAATTGGGTCTTTCTGCCGTTCCTCACCGCAATCCGTATAAGTTAGCTTCGGCCAACTCCACTGCCTTGGAGGTGAAAGAACGAAGCATCGTACATATCTTCTTTGCCACTTATAAGGAGAATGTATGGTGTGATGTACTGATTATAGATGTTGGACAAATTCTTTTAGGTCGAGCCTGGATTTTTGATAATGATGTCCACATCTATGGGCGTTCGAACACCTGCGTGTTTGAACATGCGGGCAAAAAGATTAAACTTTTGCCATCGCAACCCCGGGTCAAGGAATATACCAAATCCCACCCCCTTAAGTTCAAGAAAGGACTGAACTTGGTCACCGCCAAAGTTCTGGACTCTTAAGTTTACTCGAGGCACACCTCTGTACGCATTAGTAGGTCGTGAGATTCCCATTGAATCTGATGATCCTATTCCTCAGGAAGTCCAACCCATCTTAGGGCAGTTTGCTGATGTCTTCCCTGATGACCTCCCAGATCAGTTACCTCCACTCAAGGACATTCAACATGCTATAGACTTAATCCCTGGAGCCTCCCTCCCTAACCTGCCACACTATCGCATGAACCCCATGGAACATGCTGAACTTAAGAAGCAGGTTGACGAGTTACTGCAACGAGGTTTCATTAAGGAAAGTCTTAGTCCCTGCGCGGTGCCCGCCCTTCTCACTCCCAAGAAGGATGGATCTTGGAGAATGTGTGTCGATAGCCGTGCTATCAACAAAATCACCTTCAAATATCGTTTCCCTATTCCGAGATTGGACGATATGTTCGATATGATGACGGGTGCCACTCTTTTCTCCAAGATCAATCTCAAGAGTGGATACCACCATATCCGAATCCGACCCGGTGATGAGTGGAAGACTGCTTTCAAGACCAAGGATGATCTTTACGAGTGGTTGATCATGCCTTTCGGGTTGAGTAATGCCCCGAGCACTTTTATGAGAATCATGACCCAAGTGTTATGTCCTTTTATGGGTAAGTTTGTCGTTGTCTACTTTGATGACATTCTTATCTATAGTCATTCTGTTGACCAACACCTGGACCACTTAAAGCAAGTCTGCACGGTCTTAAGGAAAGAGTAGCTTTATGCGAATCCCAAGAAGTGTACTTTCCTTGTAGATCGAGTCATCTTTCTGGGATTTATCGTGTCAGCTCAAGGGGTTTCTGTTGACCCTGAGAAGGTGAAAGCCATAGTTGAATGGCCTCTTCCTCAGAACATCCGGGAAGTCCGCAGCTTCCACGGATTGGCCACCTTCTATAGGAGATTTATCCAAAATTTCAGTACCATTGTATCTCCTATCACTGATTGCTTAAAGAAAGGTGATTTTCACTGGACCCCGGCTGCCACCAGAGCTTTTGATGACATTAAGAAAAGAATGGTGGAGGCCCCAGTGATGAGACTTCCTGATTTCTTCAAAGTCTTCGAAGTGACCTATGACGCTTCGGGGGTCGGAATTGGAGGAGTCCTATCCCAGGAATGTCACCCTGTAGCTTATTTCAGTGAGAAGCTGAATGACATTTGGCATCGATATTCTACATATGACAAAGAGTTTTACGCTGTGATCCAATCTCTTCGCTATTGGCGACACTACTTGCTCCCGCAAGAGTTCGTCATCTTCTCGGATCACGAAGCTCTGCGTTATATCAACTCCCAAAAGAAGTTGAATGCATGCCACGGTCGATGGATAGAGTTCCTTCAGGAGTACATGTATACCCTTAGACATAAGGCGGGAGTTGAGAATAAAGCTGCTGATGCTCTCAGTCGTCGCATGATGACTACCACTGAAATGAGAGCTGAAGTTGTGGGTTTTGACCAAATAAAGAGGGACTATTTGGACTGCCCCGACTTCAAAGAGACCTACTCTCTCTTGTCCACAGGCAGCACGCGCCTTGTGGACAATTTCCTTCTGGAGGATGGTTATCTTTTCAAAGCTCAAAAGCTTTGCATCCCTAACACCTCCCTAAGGGATTTTCTTGTCTGGGAACTCAATGCCGGAGGCCTCACTGGGCACCTTGGACGAGATAAAACGATAGAAGCTGTTGAGTATCATTTCTTTTGGCCTAGCCTGAAAAGAGATGTTGCTAGGATGGTTAATCGGTATCACACTTGTCAGTTAGCCAAGCAGCATAAGCAGAACACTGGCCTTTACACTCCTTTGCCTGTCCCTAGTTGTCCTTGGCAGGATGTTAGTATGGATTTCATTTTAGGCCTGCCGAAAACAATCCGTAGAAATGATGCCATATGTGTTGTAATAGATAGATTTTTCAAAATAGCTCATTTCATACCTTGCTCCAAAACATCCGACGCCTCCCATATTGCCAAGCTTTATTTTAATGAGGTTGTTCGTCTACATGGTCTACCTAAGACCATCGTATCAGACAGGGATGTTAAATTCACTAGCTATTTTTGGAAGACCCTTTGGATGAAGTTGGGCACTAAATTGCAATTCTCTACAGCCTTTCATCCACAGACTGATTGTCAGACCGAGGTAGTTAATAGGAGCGTAGGTAATCTGTTACGATCTCTGGTTGGTGAGCATGTTAAGGATTGGGATTCCGTTCTACCCACTGCTGAGTTTGCTTATAATAATTCTGTAAACCGAACCACTGGCTTAAGTCCTTCTGAGATTGTTTATGGGTTCAAACCTAGGCAGCCATTAGATCTCATTCATATGTATTCTAGGTATAGTATTTCTAAGTCTGCATCTTCATTCGCATCGCATATGCATGAACTCCATAAGAAAATTGCACGACAAATTGAAAAGAGCAACAATGATTATAAATTACATGCTGATCTGAAACGAAAATTTAAAACTTTTGAGATTGGTGACTCCGTGATGGTGCAGATTCGTCCAGAACGATTCCCACAAGGAACGATTAAGAAATTGCATGCTAAAAGTGCTGGACCATTCAAAATAATTAAGAAAATCAATGATAATGCTTATGTGGTAGATCATCCTGCTGAGTTCAACATCAATCCCTCTTTTAACATAGAAGATCTAATGGCATATGAAGGTCCGGATGTCAATCCGCCAAACCCACTCATACAACAGCCTTGTGTGACCCCACCTTGTGAGATCCTTAACCTACCTCCACTCCCAGATATTCCTAAATCACCCATGGCAGAAAAAGTGGACACGATCCTGAGCGATGAAATCATCTCTATAAAGGAAGGTGGACGACGAAGGTACTTGATTAGGTGGAGAGGCAAACCCGAGTCAGAGGATACTTGGTTGGATCGTGAGGAGCTACAACAGTTGAACCCGGATGCGTTGGAGATCTATGATAGCACCAGAATACTTACTCGACAGAGTCGAGCTTTCTTCCACCCCGGGAGAATGATGAGGACATCACTACATGGAAAGCTTATCGGAGACGTGGCCGTCGATTTACGGCCACGATCGAGTCATTATATTTTTGAGTCATGTTATGTATTTGTTTTCTTTCACTAGTGTTGCTATTTCTTTTCCGTTTTACCTCTTACTTATGGGTGGTTGGCTGGTTGCTTGTTAGTCCGGAGGGCATTTTTGTCTTTTGTTTTGAGTCCGTTGTTTGTGGCTATTTAAAGCCCCTTGATTTATCTTTGAAGTTAATGAATGATTAAAAAGAAAATTCCTGCATAGTTGTTCTCTTGTGTTGAGAGCTTGAGAGAGTTGTGGAGGATCCCTAGAAGAGGGAGCAACGTGCATCACCCACCAACCTTGACGAGTCGGGTTCGTGGTCCTTCTTACTATCCCCTTAGTCCCCCTTCTTACTCCCTCTTGCCGTCGGCTATGGCCCTCCCCAAGCCCTTACCCGCCGGCCATTGAACCCCACCACCATCCGCCACCCATCCACTACCCCCCACCCCACCTTCGGCCAACCCCACCGCCAGCCTCCCCTTGGCCCCTCCCTCCACTCCTACTTGCCATTAACCCTTTCATAAATTAGCTTTCATAAATTTGGTAACTTTTATTTGGATTAAATTCAAATTAATTTGAATTTAAAATAGTTACCTAATTTACAAATCCTATTTTAGGAAACCTACTAAATTAACTCCTATTTAAATTTTAAATCAAGAGAGGATGAGATATTTCTTTCCAAACTTAATGTGGTAATTTAAGAAAGCATTGATTGCCCTCTTAAATGCCTATTTTCCCTCTATAAGCCGCCGGCCCCATAGGGATTGGTTTAGGAAATATTTCCTAAAACCCTTCCTTCTCTCTTGGAAACAATTTAAACTACTCTCTTCCCCCTCTTTGGCCGAAAATCCCAAGGCCCCCACCTCCTTATTTCTTTCCAATAATCAGCCCCTCACTTGTGGGAAAATTTCCAAACCTATTCTCTCTACCCGGCCCCCCTCTCTCCCCAATCTCTCTCTTTCTTTCCACAATAAACCCCACCGCATTTAGAAATTAATTCAAATTTTCAATTCCTAATTCCCTCCAAATCTAATTCTAAAATCAATTTCAGATTTTAGAATTCTTTCCTCCCAAAACCCTAACCCTAACTCCTCCAAATCTTAGCCAACTTCTCCTCCCAACCCCTACCTTGGCCGGCCACCTCCTCCATCCTTCCTCCACTTTATTTTCAAGACAAAACCACTAATCTCTTGGGAGAAATATCAAGGACAGCAAAGGAGCATCCTCTTCAACCATTCTCCTCCAAAATCATCATGAATGGAGGTTCCCGAATGGGACTACGGATTGATACATGACGATCAAGATCAAATTGACATCCTCTGGTCTCCTTTCTTTGACGTGGGTTTTAACTTCGACAACACCGTTGAAGAATACATCGATCGCATCCAAATTGTCTTGGTTGACGTAATCGACGAGCAAAGGTCAAAGGGATGTTGGATCATCGCCGGCCGATCAACGTCCTCCACCACTCCGGCTACCTCTTTGCATCCCGTTAGAGGTTACATCGTTCACCTCCTACATATCCTCGCCGGTGCTATTAGCAAGCAAGTGGATAAAATCCGGTGGCGTTCATCTTCCGAATCACAATAAGGGTGAACTTTTTCTCCTTATTCAATTACCTCTTCATTCACTAACCTTGTAGGTGATGACGAAATCGCAAAGGATCGAGCTCCGCTTAAAATGCTAAAACTTAGTAAACGTAGGGCTTGAGTGTACCTTTATTTGCTACTTATCTTATTGTTAATTTAGGAATTTTGATTGAATGCCTACTACTTCGCATGTTGTTGATTCTCTAATTTATTTTGCTAGTCCAAGTGCTTAGCAAGTGGTTTGGCCTAAACATAGGCACCCCTCTCTAGTTTTATTAACGTTTTGGATTGTTAACTTTATAATTATAATTGCTCACCTCGAATAATCGTGCAATTTACCTTTAAGCATTATAGTACTGCATCAGTTGTCAATGCCTTTCTTCCACGTTTTGTTGTTAAGTGATATCGCTTTCTTTTTTTTATTATTTTGTTTTTCTGTAGCAGTGATGGCAACCTCCTTGGAGTCATGGATGAGAGAGTTGAATGATGCTTCAAGGCTGGCTGAGGATATCAATTCCATGATTTCGGAGAAGGGTTCTTTGCCTCCATCAGGACCTGAAACCCAGCGTCATATGTCTGCTATTCGAAGGAAGATTACAATTCTTGGGACTAGATTGGATAGTTTGGAGTCTATTCTATTAAAGCTTCCAAGCAAGCAACCAATGTATGTAGATTTTTCCCGAGCTTGTGGTTCTTATTAGAAGCAGTCCTATACATTTTTATCTATATACTAGCTCTTGTTGAAACTCCCTCCTCCCTCTCTTTTCACCCCTTTTGGTGTAACTTGTTTGAAGTTGTAGAAGAATATAGCTTTTTCTTTTTACTTGAAATGCAATACAGTGAAGATTTTGGCAAATAGTTTCATAAGATTATTTAACACAGTTCTTCAATTTACTCAAGAGAATAGTCAAGATTTGAATGTGCACTGTTGGTAAATTTCTGTTTGGAAAAAGGATCAAAATGGTCTCTTGACTCTTTTTATGAAGGACCAAAATGGTCTCCAATTATATTGAAGGATCATTTTGGTCTCTCAAGTCCGTAAAAAGGAACCAAAATAATCTCATTGTGGGACTATTGTGGGACTATTTTGGTTCCTCTTTAAAGAGTTGAGGAACAAAAATGCTCCTTTAATATAGTTGAGGATTATTTTGGTCCTTTTCTCATTTTACTTTACAATAATTATTTCTTTTCTTCAACTTCTCTAATATTAAACAGAAATGAATAAAAAGTTGAGGATTAATTATGCTGATCCTGAGTAGTTGGAGAATACTAATGATGATGATGAATCAACAATGGTATCTCACTCTTCTTCTATTAAGCAACATGCACGCAATATCAGTAATGCACCTAAACTTAAAGTTTTTTTGGTCCAATTTGATTTTTTTCCCCAATCTAGATACATTCTATTGAATTCTGCTAATTAATATGGTTTTTGAATGAGGATTTTCCATCATGATTTACATTTTGAATATAAAAATGATTTGGCATTTTATTAAGCAATTGTACATCTGTAGAACTGAAAAGGAGCTGCATAAGCGCCAAGACATGCTTTCAAATTTGAGATCGAAAGCAAAGCAAATGGCATCTGCGTTAAACATGTCAAACTTTGCTACGAGGTAATATGATGATAGCTTGCTGCTGTCTTTTTCATTTATCTTGCCATTTTTTTTCCTTTCATGGGATTTTAGAATAGTTTTTTTCCATTGAAAATAATGCTAACGAGTCAAAAACTTATGTAGGGCATTATATTTTTAATGTTTAATTTTGTGTTATCAGGGAAGAGTTACTTGGTCAAAGTAAGAAGTCTGATGAGATAAACAGAACTACAGGGTTGGATAACCATGGTATAGTTGTTCTGCAACGGCAAATTATGAAAGGTATATTTAAGGCTTCCGAGTTGTATTACTGTGTTTCTGCGTTTGATACTTGTTTATTGTTTTTTAAATAAATAGAGCAAGACGAGGGCCTTGAACAGCTGGAGGAAACAGTGTTGAGCACAAAACATATTGCATTGGCAGTTAATGAAGAGCTGGATTTACAGACAAGATTAATTGTATGTGTTACTACCATTGACGTTTGAGCATTTTGATACTCTTTATTGCTGTAGATTTTTTTAATGCTTTCCTTTTCAGGATGATTTAGACGAACATGTTGATGTTACAGACTCTCGGCTGCAGGTAACATCATTCTAGTTAGCCATTTCTTTCAATGTTTTCATGTTTTTCTTTATGAATTTCTTTTAAATGTGTCCTCAAATTGGCTGTGGTGAAATTTGGCATGTCTTAATTATGCCAATATTTTATAGTTGAGACATGAGTGAATCAGTTTATAATTTTTTTTATTGAATTTAGATTCTGCCTATAATAAGAAAGGTAGAGATAGACCTAAAAAGACTTGGTTAGAAAGTACTAGAAATGACATTATTTTATTAGATTTAAATAGAATTTGACTCTTAATAATACACAATAGAGAAAAAAGATTCATGTAGTGGGATACTGGGATGTAGGCTTGATGCTGTTTTTGTATTGAATTTAGAGTCTGTATTGTATGGTACGAAAATTTTAGTGAATGTCCATATCATCCAAATATACAGCTGCTTGGTTTTTGAGTTTGAACAGCATTCAATAGTTGATCCTTTGTCTTTGCATGTTAATTTTTTCAACAAGTGCATGCAATTCCTATATATTTCTTTTCCTTTATAAGTCATTAATTGTAGGCATTTGAATCTTATTATTTCTGGCCAGTGTGACGCTACATGATATCCGGATCTAAATGTAATGCAAAAAAATAAACCCTTTAATTCACTAGCAGATGACTTTTTGAAACAGTTAACCAAAATGGGGAAACAAATGTCATATTTATAAGTTTGAAGATAATAAAGGTGCATGACCCAAAGTTGCCAATGACCAAAATCAATAGGCAAGACGCTCTCCCTTTTCAATTAAGTGCTAATTTTTAATACATAACCATCACAATTATCCCAATTATTTGGAGTTGGATTTATGAATCTTATTTTATGTTTGTTTCTATTGAGTGATGTATGGAGTGTTAATAGTAGAGTAATAGGCGTAAAACCTTTCTTTTAAAATTTAGAGGGTTGATTTACTGAAGGCATTTAGTGAATTAATGTGCTATGGATGTCATATTTGAGGCTGTTTTATGGCTTTTTTGTTTTAAGTTTTTGTTAAACTGAGAGTGGCTATGTCTTGGGCATTTAAAATTGGCAATATTTATTTGGCTAACTAGTGATTTCGTTAAAATTTATGCTATATAAATAATAACAAGAATTGTATCAAATTTAATTACATTTGCAGGAACTTAGCCAATAAATTTATTAAGAAGTTTATTATAAATAGGATGTTATAAAAGTTTTATATAATATGATATTATATGACTCCATTATTCACACCAGAAAACCATACAATTTGAAAACACACAACAAAGGCGTTCCGTAAAAATAAAAAATTAAGATTTAGAAGAATGTGATGAATAGTTGTGTCGCATGCTAGAATGTGAAAAGAAGTTGCTCTTAAAATTAAAAGGAATAATGATGAGGACATCCACACTTGGAAAGTTTATCGTAGACGTGGCCGTCGCTCTACGGCCACGATCGAGTCTTTGTATTTTTGAGTTTATCATGTTATTTGTGTCTTTTATTTTAGTTTACTGTTTTACCCTTACTTAAGGGCGGAGTGTTTGTAAGCCCAATGTGGGCATTTGATTCTTTTCCTTTATTTCTTTTGTTGAGGCTATTTATAGGCCACTATTGTATCGTTTGAGGTTAATGAATAATTACTATAAAATTTTCCACTCTTGTGTTTTGAGTTGAGTCTTGAGAGCTCTTGAGAAGAACCCGTAAGAGAGGGAGAGTGCGCATTACCCACCAATCTAGACGTGTCGGATTCGTGGTCGCTCCGTCGGATCTCCCTCCCCTCCTTCTCCAACCCACCACCGGCCTCCTCCTCCTCCCACCACCCCTACGGCAGCCCCACCTCCTCCACCACCACCTCTCGGCCTACCCCTCACATCAGCACCCACATCTCCCCTTACACCCCACGGCCCACCTCCCTACCACCCTACCCGACTGGTCACCACCCCACCCAAGCCGCCGCCCCTTGCTCACCCCCTTCTCCTCTTTCTTTTCTTATTTCCTAATGTGGATTAATTATATTTAAGATTAAATTTGAATTCAAATCCAAGGGATTTAAAATTCAAAATCTTTCTTAATATATGAAATCTATTTTTGGAAAGTCTTGAAATCTCAATCAAATCAAGTTTTAATTAAATGGGATTTAATTATATCTTTCCTAATTTACAAATCCCAATTTAGAATCCCAAATCAATCACCACAAATCCCTCCCCACCCTCTTAATGCCGCCGGCCCCATGCTCATGCCGACGCCCCCCCCCCCCCCCCCCCCCCCCCCCCCCCCCCCCCCCCCCCCCCCTCCAATCCTTCCCTAGTCATTAATTCCTATTTCCTTATTCTAATTCTCTCCTAATTTCGGAATCTAAGATTAGTTTCTGATTTGGGAATTAGAATTTCCTCACAACCCTAACCTAAACTCTCCCAAAACCTGAACCAACTCTTTCCCCCTCTCCCTACCTTGGCCGCCCACCACCCCTAGCCCCTCTTTCTTGTTTCTACTAAGGGAAATCAGTATTCTCTTGAGGAGAACCTTCAAGGCCAGCAATTAAACGACGTCTTCGTTCCCTCTACTCCACAAGAAGCATGAATGGAAGTCCGCCCTTGGGATTCGGGCTTGGTGCTTGACGATCAAGACAACATTGACATACTCCGCTCCACATTCTTCGATGTCGGATTTGACTATGAAACCACCGTCGAAGAATACTTCGAGCGGGTCCACATCCCCTTGGTTGATATAATCGACAATCAAAGACTCAAAGGACGGTGGACTATCGTCGGTCGATTCTCGTCCGCCATTCCTCCAGCCACTTCATCGTTTTCCTTCAACGGCTACATCAAGCTTCTTGTACAAATCATCACCGACACCATTAGTAAACCAACGGACTTCTTTTGGCGACGATTCCTCTCCAAGTAAGGGTGGATTTCTCTTCCCTTTTCAACTACTTCCTTGTTCTCTAACCTTGTAGGTGGTGACTGAAACGCAAGGGATCGCTCCGCTTAATTTTTCTAAAGCTTAGTAAACGTAGGGTTTTATTGAGTGTACTTTCTTTGCTATTAATCTCGTTGTTAATTAAGGGATGATGAATGAACGTCTACCATGTTAGCTTTAATTTGATTTTCCAATCTATTTGTTTGTTCAAGCACTTTTAATGTGGTTTGGCCTAAACGCAAGCATCCCTCCTTTGTTTTATTTTATCGTTCTAAGTTGCCAGTAATTTAATCAAATAATTGCTCCTAAAATAATTCGTGCAACTCCTAATTTTTATTCAAAGCATATTAGTCCGGCATCAAATAAGCTAAACATGGTTGAAGAAAATGGAGCAAGATCGCATAGTAAAACTTAATGAAGGCTTTTTGTGAGTCAAACAAGAAAATAATTAAGCAATTATGGAAAATTCTCCAATATTAAAATGATGTTTAAGTGAGTGTCACCCACGCAAATGTGCACTAAGCTCTCCATGGCATCTCAGCTGACACTTAGACTCGAGTGCACATGGGTGCTAATATTTTAGCCTGTTAATAGGTATGATAATTGATTTGTTCATTGCAAGTTTCTAAAATGTTGAAAATACTAGATCTAACATAACATTCTTGAGATTAGTATCGGCAATGAAGCCTAACCTTAAAACATAGGAGCTTTAAGGGGTGAGGTCTTCATTTTCACAGTGCTTTTTTTGTTTTGGATGTCTGATGCGGATTCCTGATTGTAGGTGTAATGATGACCACCATTCATAGCCACCAAGATGAAAATAGGATCAAAGAGAAGAGCTGAGGAGGATTAACTTAAGAGATGATGAGATAAATTAAAAAGGAGAAACATATAAAATGAATCACTTAGAATTATACTCATGAACTATCATTTCTTCAACTAGATCAACTTCAATCATATATAATTCTTGTATATGTGTATTTTTATAGTTGAGATGTTATCGAGTTTTTCTTAAGAATTGGCTAGTTGCAATAACCATAATAGAATACCTGTAAGATGCCTCAATACTTAAAGATGTAATTGAAACCACAAATAATATTTTTGGTGATTTGTTGCTTAATTCATTCATTAACTTTCGCCTAAGACTTATAAACCTTGCATAATGTTCAAAAACGCTAGAATCATATTATTTACAATTCTGAATTTGATTGTGCAACTCATTATGATATTCATTAAATTGTTGATATTTCCCTTTAATTGTATGCTTCATGTCAGCCCATGTTTATTTTATTTTACTTGAAGCATTTTATCAAAGCAATTGTGCACGCCCTAGTAATTTTGCTTCAACAACTACAACTTTCTTTCGAATTAAATAAGTGATAATGTTAAAAACTTCTTTCAAATTATTGATTCATCCTAAAAATTTCTTAAGATTATAACCTTTTCAATTTTAGGGCTTCAATGTTGAATCTTGTGATAGTTATATTGTCAAGTAGAATAATAACCTACCTGATTTTATTTAAATTGCTGCATCATTAGTTAAATTTTTTATTATCCTAATTAATGTCTTCTGTATATTTGACATGATGGTGTGACTATAAACTTTGATTTCAATTTGATGTAGGATGATTCAGGGTTGTAATGCAACTTTAATATTGTGATGAATAAATTATGGAAGAGAAATTATGGTTCATCAATCACAAACCACTAAATAATTAACAATTTACTTTCTTTAAATATAAATAGTAAATGCGAGAATTATAATCCAAGCAATATTTTATTAATCGATTAAATACGAGAAAATTAACTAGAAATTTGAACCATGCAAAATCAGTGAGCAATTATTATTTAATCATCATAATTTTAATATTAGTTGTGTCAAATTTGAATAAAATTAGGAGCAATAAGAAGCCAATAACAAGTTATGTAATATAAATTGGATAAAGAAAATATCTTGTCTAAGTAAGAAATCCAAGCATCATACTACCGTAAATAGATGACTTCACTTGGAGTTAGTTTCATTTCTATTGCACTTGAAGGAATTACAAGTCTTAGTTGTTCTCACAACACAACATCAAGCCTTTGTCCCATTACGTGGGGTCGGCTACATGAATCCTTTTTCTCCATTGTATACTGTTAAAAGTCAAATTCTCTTTTAAATCTAATAAAGAAAGATCATTTCTAATATTTTCTAACCAAATCTTTATAGGTCTTCCTTGACCTTTCTTAAGATAAGTCAAATCTAATACTTCTACTTTTCTAACCCGGTCATCGGAAGGCCGCCGTTTTATGTGACCAAACCATCTAAGGCGACTCTCTCTAATCTTATCTTCCACTGGAGCTACTCCAACCTTCTTACGTATATGCTGATTTCGTATCCTATCTCTAAGGGTAAAGCCACTCGTCCACCTGAGCATCCTCATCTTTGCAACACTTAACTTAGTATTATGCTTCTCTTTTAATGGCCAACATTTGGCACCATAAAACAACTTATTATAAACTCATATCTCTAGTTTGATAGATATGATTGATACAAAGATTCACCTAATCTGATTGCATATAACCTTCGAGTTCATAATTCGACCTTATCATAATCATCAAGCTAAAATTTAAAACAATTGCATTAAATAATTCCATGAAATTTCTTTAACGGGACTAGGGGTGCAAACGAGTCGAGCTCGAGTCAGGGGGTATTCGAGTCGAGCTCGACTGCCAAATATCGAGCTTGAGCTCAAACTCGAGTCGAGCTCAAAAGACAAGCTCAAGTTCGACTCGTCTCACGTCAAGCGGCTCGTCGAGCTCTGTCTCAGCTCTTGAGGTCTGCATCTTGCGTCCGCTCCATCCCAAGCTCCGCCGTCAAGCAGCACGCGAGCTCCGTCCTGACTCCCGAGGTCCGCATCTTGCATCCGCTCTGTCCTGAGCTCCGTCGTTGAGTAGCACGTGAGCTCCGTCGTCGTGTCCACTCCATCCAGAGCTCGTCATGCTCCGCCCGGCCTTCGATTCGTTTTCCTGCCCGACCGAGCCCCAGATTTCATATTCCCGCTGACAACGGAAGGTCACCTTCGCGAGCTGCTCGACGAGCTCACGAGTCGAGCGGAGGTCTGTTCGAGCTTGAGCTCGAAATCGTGTTCGAGCTCGACTCGCGAGCTCGGTAAGCTCAACTCGTCGAGCTTGGAATGAGTCGAGTCCGAGCCTGCTCGCGAGACAGCTTGACTCGGTTACACGCCTAAACGGGACCTATTAACCACCTAAAATCATGAGCGGACTTTCCAAGTGGCAATAACATGCAGCTATGCCTAACATTATAGTCATAGGTATAGATAAAAAATTGCTATAATCCCGGAAAGTAAAACATGGAAAACATTTGCAATTCAATTTGCTCAAGTTGGGAAAACTCTACCCTGATGACTAGCTTTTTGATATCACCATAGCAACAATTAATATGAACTGCCGGTAGCATTTCAAGTGAGGTTGTGGATTGAACTTTGAAGATATCCAAAAAATAAAAAAACCAAACATATTCTCATACCATAATTATATAGACCAGCACAAACATTTGGAAATGGAAAATACACATTTTCTCAAGGCCATCATCAACTACTCAAATTACAAAATAAAATTAAATAAACTAATCATTGAAAACAAATAAATTTTGCTTGATGTGATGCTTCTAACAAGAACTAAGACGTAAATTCCATAAAGGGATCAAGTAATCAGCTTTATTTCATATCCAAACTGCCTCTAACTGCATACATTTGATCTCACTAAATATAAGTTTAAGAAGAAAGTCTATAAATAATTTAAATCTGAGTTTAAATTTCAAACTTAAAGAATAGGAACTAGCCCAATAAAATGGTTAAACAATCTTAAATAATCAGGAATTAAAACATGAAAATTGGAACTACTCAGCAAAGCAATTAAAATCATTGGCATCCCTTGAACTTTTTCCTCTATGCTGAAGGCCCTATAGAGTGGATGACGTCTGTTGCCATTTCAAAATTTGAACTCCTCTTGTGAATTGTGATGGCCGGCTCCCCCTTCTTTAGATGGTTTTGGTGTTCTGATTCACTTGATCAAAAATATTCTCTTCAGCTTCTACATACTTTTGGGAACAATCTTGAAATTCTGAGAACTTCCTAGAAGCTTCTAAAAATATTCTCCAAAATTCTTTAAAATTTTGAAAATTTCTGATTCTGAGATCCTCCTTGTTCGCACTTACTCAAAGTTGTGAAAATCGGACTGGACAACGAATCGGAAGAAGGAGAGGTTCATGGTTCAACCAGTTCGACCAGTCGAACTGGGGTCGAACCGGATGATATAATAAATAATAATATTTAAATTAAAAAAAATTTGTAGAACCGGCCGGTTCTTTCGAACCTGGACCGGTTCACCGGTTGAACTGCCTGTTTAGTCCGGTTCAGGCCGGTTCACTGCGGAGCCGGTTTTTAAACTAGACCGGATTGGACAACTAACCGGTTCACGGTTGAACCGGTCGAACCGGCTGGTCCGGTCCGATTTTTAAACCCTTGCACCTACTTGCTTGAACTCTATACTACAAAGTTATTACATTTAGGTAATATTGATTGATAATTAATGCTTGATTGATTGCCATTTCTATGATTTATAGCTGGCTGACTTGCTTCTGCTCTCTCTGTTTTTCACCCTTAATTTTTTTTTCTTTTTCTGTTTTATACCTCCTGCAGCGTGTGCAAAAGAGGTTGGCCATCCTTAACAATCGGACAAAAGGAGGCTGCTCCTGCATGTGCTTGCTATTATCGGTTGTTGTTATTGTCATGTTGGCTGCCGTTGCTTGGCTTCTTTTCACCCACTTATAAAAACATTTTGCTTGAAAACTTACCACTTGTTGCCCTTTGCTTTGCGTGAAATCTGTCACTTGCAGGAAGTGTGTTTCCTTTATTATATCTGTTATCAAGAGTTCGTTTTTATGTGTTGAAAGTCTGATAATTCTGTAAATGTGTTTATGGAAAAATTATTATGTAATTGGTTTGTTTGTCTAAAGGATCATTTGTTTGTCTTCTGAACTATCTATCTGTTTGTGAAATTCTAAGTTGATCTCTCTTATGAGATTTGAGATCTCATGACCCTTTTAGGTCTTCTGATATCTAAGGTCAAAAGGTGAGCTTTCAAGTAATTATCTAACCTGTCATCTAATTTGCTTGCTAATCCAATCTGTACTTAAGTTTCCTACAAAAATACAGACTTTTCATGTGATACACTACTTTCATGTACATTTTGCTCATTGACGGTTCAATAGATTGAACCGTTCTCTTAGGTTTCGTTTGAGACAACTTTCTTACTGCTTCTTAAAATAATTTTCTAATATAAAAATTATAATTTTTATATTAAAAAGTTGCTTTAACAAGCAGTACGAAAGTCATCCCAAATGAAGCTTTATGTTTCGTTTGGGACAACTTTTTTATTGCTTTCTAGTATGAAAATTTCTTAAATTATAAATTTTTGTACTAAAAAGTCGTTTTAGAAAGCTGTCTCAAACGAAATCTTAGTCTACTAAATTTGTAAAAAGCTTAGGTTTCATTTAGGATAGCTTTTTTGCGGCTTTTTAAAGTAATTTTTAAATATAAAAAATTTTATATTAAAAAATTATTTTAGAAAATTATAAAAAAGTTATCTCAAACGAAATCTTAATATATCACTATCACTAAGAACACAAAATAAATAAAAGCGACTTTTTTTCAATTTATATAGTCTTTAATGACTTATTTCTCAATTTTGTGCTGTCATATTTAGGGTTTAGTATCTCATGCTCACCTTTAGAACACTAATAATCCATTTTTAATGAGCATCCACTACTAAGCTATATTCACAACAATCGGGCTCCTTACATCGTGGTGGAGCCCATCACACCATGTAAATGACCCAGATACAGCTGACACGTGGCCAACATCCACCGTTGATTTGGCGGCCCTGACCATTATCTGAAAACTCTTTTTCTCCCCCTGCATTTTGAACCGTAGGATTTTGGGCCGGACTTTCACCGAGAAACCCAACGGGTCTACCACGCTTACCTCATATCGAGCTGGGCCTAGGCCCACGTTGGTGACAACTCGCCTGGTGGTAACGCTGTTACTGCTGCCGTTTGATGGGATCGTTACCGTGACTGATGGATGGTTGAGATCAGATGGTGATAATGGATTTTCCGGGCATTGAACTGATGGGTCAATTTGCACGTTAGCACTGGCACATATAAAGAGCAGGTAGTCAGCATACGAGGCTTCATATATCAACCCTGGCCTTGATGCATGGCTGCTTCGGAGATGGCCTGTACCAAATGCCATGGCCTCAGCCAACCCTCCAGCATCATCCACCATGGCTTCGCCTTGTGCGTCGTTCACACTTGCTGTCAAATAAGTCAAATTAACACACACATCACATACGTAAGACTCAAATCTAAAGCTCTAAAAAGCTACTTTAAGAAGCAGTTAGAAAGCTGTTCCAAATGAAGCCTAAGTCAGACTCACACACGCATCCAAAGCTCCCAGTCAAGAGACTAAAGTGAGCTGCGTAGAAGTACCTGTTGTCATGATGGCTGATCGGATGGCAGCTGAGGTCCATAGGGGATATGCTGATTTTAGGAGGGCAGCAGTGGCTGAGACGTGGGGGCAAGCCATGGATGTGCCGGACATGAGGTTATATTTGACGATGCGATGATCATCTTCCAATTTTGTGGGAGATGAGGCCTCGCTCCATGCGGCGAGTATGTTCAGCCCTGGCGCTGTAATGTCCGGCTGATATGGGATATTAAATAAAATTAATAATTATTTATTTGAAAGGCTAAAGTTAAGATTTCGTTTGTAATGATTTTCTTACTGCTTTTTAAAGTAACTTTCAAGTATAAAAATTAAAATTATTGTACTAGAAAACTGCTTTTAGAAGTAGTAAAAAAGTCGAAAACGACACTTAAGTCAAACTCACACATACATAAGACTCGAATCAATGACCTATTGGTTAATAGCCAAAGCTCTCAACCAACAAACTAAGGCGAGCTGCGTTGAAAGACTCAGGCTTTGTTTGGGACGACTTTGTTACTGCTGCTTAAAATAACTTTCTAGTGTAAAAATTTTAATTGTTGTACTATAAAGTTTTGTTAAGAAGCATTAAAAAAACCGTCCCAAATAAAATTTAAATTTAAATACTTTATAAAATTTACTAATTTATATGTGAAAAGTTAAGTTCTTGGTTAAGAAATAAAATTTAAAATTACTGATAAATATGTACTTACCTTAAGGAGATTGGGTTCCAACCTATTCGGCCCTCTCGACGAAAAAGCCGCCATCGCCGGCGCACCACTAATTCCGACAACCGTTCTCGACCTTCCAATCAGTGCCGTCGGTTTCACGTCAGAGTTGATGTACGTGAGGATCTGTATCGCGTGCCGCGAGGAAACCGCCGATGCTGGAAGCACGTGAGCGTCCACCGGAATCTCGTCGCCGTTGGCCTTGCCGTTGCCGAGAATCATCGCCGCCCCGCCGGCTCTCTTCACCTCCATTCCCTTTGCCACCCTCAAGCCGGCACCTCTCAGGCACAGCACAGCCTTCCCCTTTACTTTCTCTGTCGCGAGAGAATTCGGCAGGCATTGTCTGTTCAGAAAAATATCGCTTAAGATATTCCGATTAAATACTTTTCATAATAAATTCTTATAATTATTAAATTTATTTTAATAATTGTGTAATTAATCAAAATATTTTAAGATTTATTATCATTAAAAATGAACTATTTTTTCTTTTTTATTATGGAGAAAAATTAGATTAGAATATTTTTAATTTATTTTGAGATGCATCTAATTTATCTATAACTAATTAAATGTTATATTACACTTATTTTAAAATAAATATAAAAAAATTTATTCCCTTATTTATAAACATATTTAAAACTGCCGTTGTCAGGTCCTAAGTACTGGATGAGAAAAATGAAGGGTTGCGTTAGGTGGTCGACAACCAGCGTAAAATTTGTCGAATAATCATGACATGAATCCTTTAAAAAATTGTAT
Organism: Dendrobium chrysotoxum; assembly: GCA_019925795.1. NCBI lineage: Eukaryota > Viridiplantae > Streptophyta > Magnoliopsida > Asparagales > Orchidaceae > Dendrobium > Dendrobium chrysotoxum. The sequence goes on from CM034312.1 coordinate 84,255,165, forward strand.
TAATGTTAGAGCGTCTCTTGAAAGCGACACGCTGTATGACCTGAATATAGCGACAAGTGTGCAAGGGCCGTTGCACCGGTGCCCGGATGCAGTGTTAAATAGGCAAGAGTTCTCACATCAAAGACGGATGTGGACAAAAAAGTTAGTCCATGAAACTAAAATTTTATTTTATTTATAAAATTTGTAACAAATAGAAGTCAAGTAGAGGTGTAATGTCAATTTCTAATCTTAGTATTTTTTTTTTAATTTTTTTGATAAGCTTAATTAATGAAGTTGTAAATAAGTACCCAGAGGCGTTTATTGGCGTATTAGGAACCTCAGCGTCTCCAGCGTAAACTAACGAATACGGCTTCCTTCTCTTTTGATTGTACGGCGTTACAGTTTGACCCTTTGAAAACGAAAAATTAGAAAACCAAATTCAAAATTGCATGCTGATAATTAATTAATTAACTAATTACCATAATGACCACTCCACCACCGAGCACAACCGGCGCGTCGAACTCCCGGTCAATACTGCTCGCCGCCACCGTAATCACCCACGGCGCCAAATTCACCACCGTCGCCGCCGCCGGACCGGAATTTCCAGCGCTACAAACCGCCACCACCCCTCTCTTCACCGCGTGCAGCGTTCCTAACGCAATGGCGTCCGCCGCATACTCCGGCGGCTTTCCGTTGGCTCCTATGGAGATGCTCAGAATGTCGACGCCGTCCGCGACGGCGTCGTCGATGGCTGCGAGCATGTCGGCGTCAAAGCAGGTGTTTTGGAGGTTGGGGTTGGGGCCGGGAATGGGCCAGCAGACTTTGTAGATGGCGAGACGGGCGAGAGGAGCTCCGCCGCGAGCGGTGCCGCCGGCGAACCTGCCAAGGAAGGAGGCGGAGACTGGGCGGCCTGCGGCGATGGAGGCGGTGTGAGTGCCGTGGCCGTCGTGGTCGCGAGGAGAGCGGTAGGCGTAGGAGGTGTTGAGTTCTCCGTAGTAGGATTCGTAGCCTTTAAGGTAGTATCGCGCGCCGATTATCTTCCTGCTTCATTTTATAATAAATAAATAAATAAATAAATATTCAAGCGTTATATTAAATTATTAGATAACATAATTATATTAAAAAATATCTATAAAATAAAAGATAAATATAATTAGTTTTTTTTAAATAAATAAATAAATATTCAAGAACTATATTAAATTATTAGATAATACAGTTAAATTAAAAAATATCTGTAAGATAGAAGATAAGTATAATAAAAAATTTTTAATATAAAATTGTTAGACTTGGGCATAATATTAATTATCTAGTTATTATACATTTAGAAAATTTTATTAATTATATTAAAATTTTAATTAAAATATCTTGACTTGGTTTTTATTTATTCTTAATAAATTATACTTAAATAAATCATCATCAAAGCAAGATTGTGAAAATCAAATCGGACAAGAAACCATAGAGGTTCATAGTTCGACCAGTTGAACCGGATGATGTAATAAATGCTAATTTTATTTTTTTTTAAATAAAATTATCAAAATAATGATGCTATCATTATAAATTATGTGATAAAAAATTAAACAGAACATAAAATTATGAATAAAAATATATACACAAATAATTAAAAGAGATGTTTTTAAAATAAAAGAGATATAAAGTGTTTGAGTAGATCTCAATTAATTGTTTATAATTTCATATCAAGTCAAACTTCAAACATAAATATACAAATAAATCTAAAAGTCATCTCCTAGATTTGAAGCATCAAAAGTTATATCCCTAAATCCTTCTTCAACAAAATGAAGTTATAAATCTAGAAGTCAACTCCTTTTTCACTAAGTTTTCCAAAAAAATCGTGGGTTGAATCAACCATGGGACAATCAAGCCGATGACGAAAACAATGGAAATGACAAATGCCGAAAAAATTGGAAAATTTTGAAAAATCATACATAGGATAACCACGAGAGAATCAAGTAACAACAAGTCCGAAATTCCAAAACAAAGGCCACCATTGTCCGACCAAAATGAGAGAATCAATCAATAGAAATAGAAATGATGGCTCACCAAATAATCTGCAAACAACGAGCGCATGAAAGAAGAATGCGACGTTCGTCTCTCCCAATCTCTCCTCTCCACTTTGTTCATTTGTTCGTCTTCCCAATTCCGACTTTTGCAGGATTTGTGAGTGTAAAATGAGGTTTCAGCTCAACTTATGCACACTATATATACCCTTTTTTCAGCCGTTAGATGTGCAATCAGCGGCTCAAATCACGCAATTTCGAAAACAGCAGGTTCTTTCAAATGCGCTCGGTACGGTGGTTTGACGGTTCAACCAGCAATTGAACCGGTTTTCGGCCAGTTTGACTGCAACCCAGCTCTAATGGTAGGACCAGATCGGCCGCCAGACTGGTTCCCAATTCAATCGGTTCAACCGACTGGTCCGATTTTTAAACCCTTGCATCAAAGTTTTAATTAAAATATTCTGATAATTTTTTCTTAGAATTTAGTTAATTTTCTTAAAAATTTATTGTTTTTATATCACTAATACTAAATTTTTTTAGAAAATAAACTCTTTTTTTTCTTTTAATCTGATTATTTTGTATCCCATTATTAAATATATAATAATAACCATAAGGAAATCTAAACTAACATACCTTATTTGACCAATTTATCAAACTATTTATTAAATGATAAAAACAGAAACAATTAAATATTCAAATTTATTCATTTATATGATCAATTTAAAAAATATTATTTTCAACAATATTTTACTATTTAAGTAATCAAATATAAATGAAAGCTACTAAAGAGTATTAATTCATTCAAGTAAATTAAGGCTGCTTAGTTTTTGTAGTAAAAAATTAAATTTTTTTAAATAAAATTGCTGCTCTAGAACCAATCCCTCCCTCTAGATTTCAAATTTGAAAGTGTTGAAGGAAATTATTTAGCTAACAGGGAGCAAACTCACGAGATTCTTAGCATCAGAGATCCCTTATCTGCATCTGAAGAAGAAGCCAAATCAGTTTGTCCTCAACGACAGTCTATGTTTTTTGTTGCCATTATAAGCTCCAAGTGGACAACGATGGATCAAAATATCTATATTAATCAGTCTTTCAGACAAAATTATAGTCTTCTTGTTCATTTGGCTCTTAATTATAACGCTTATTTTCATAAACAAATCAATCTGTTTAACCGTATGGAAGATAGCTCCGAAGAGAGAAACAAGTTGTCCTTTTTTAACTTCGAAGGTCATTAGAGTTAAGCAAGCTCTAATGAAAGATTATGATCTGGATTTATTTTATTATTGTTTAAAGATAGAAATTATATTAATTAAAAGAGCAAGCAGAAAAGATCGATCTCACCTGTTGCAGTTTGAGGAATTGAAAGCTTCTCCTTCTTCACAAACTCCCTTCCAACGATGGCTTACAGGTCCCATTCCTTCGTCGCTGAAGCTCTTCGATTCTGGCCATATACCTGCATGTACATATTTAATTATATTAACATTTATCCCTTTCTCTCTCTCTCTCTCTCTCTCTCTCTCTCTCTCAGAGAAATTTTAGAAATAAAGAAAAGGCATTCATTGATTAATAATTACCAGAATCCAGCATTCCAATAATAATATGATCCCCATAGCTTGCGTTCTCTGCAATGAAATCCTGGTCATAACCATTGAAGCCCTCTAAGGTCTCTATGAAATCCCAAGATCTAGTTGTATGAAGAGATGATTTCCCCTCGCTTGGGAACACTGAAACCACCCCCTCCATCTCTGTATAAAAATGAAAGAATATTAAGTCAGAATGATATTCTGATTAAATCTTGATCAGAACAAGGTTAAATTTTGCTTTAAGAAGTGTTCAATATATAAATTTGTGATGCGCAGAAGATAGAACAACAAAAAATCAGTCAAAAATTCATTCAGCTCAGAGTTTTACCTGATATCTTAGCCGCCTCCTGCTCTGAAAGAGTTGCTGCGAAGCCATTTATGCTGTTCTTATAGCTATAAAGAAGGGATTCTCTTGCAGTTTCATCACTGATATGATATAGATGAAAACCAAACTTAATGAAAGCAATAAGAAGAAGAAAAGAAGAAATTTTAGTGGACACAAACCTTTCTTTGGTTGAGAGAAGGAAAGAGTGGTGATGGTTCTGAATTTGCTCGGCTGTTAATTTTCCACTGTGCTCGCCTAAGTACACAATGAATACCTGTGGATTTGAAGGATTAAGTGAGCTAATTTGTTATCAGCTTAATTTAATTCTTTTAATGGACAAAAAAAAGCACTGCTTGATTGAGCAAACCTTGGACTGTTGATTGCTAGAGGAAGCAGGATAGAAGAACATAAGAGCGAGAGGAAGAAGGAGATAAGATTTTCTCAACATTTCCTTCTCTATTTTTCTTTTTTATAATTAGCTCACATGTCAATCAATCTGTCTGCTTTTATAGACAGAGAGGCCTTGGCGAAATTCGTAGAAACCGAGGGGGTGAAAAGTAAATTTGGTTTTTTTTTCCATTTTTTTAAATAATAAATTAATTTCATAAAATATATAATTGAGAAATTAGGGGTTTAAATAATTCCAATAGAGTTTGGGTCCCTTATAATTTAAACTTAAATTTAGGCTTTGTTTGGGACAGTTTTTTTGTTGCTTCTAAAACAACTTTCTAAGTACAAAAAATTTTTGAATTAGAAAATTTTATACTAAAAAATTGTTTTAGAAAGCAGTACAAAAACTTTCCCAAACGAAGCCTTAATTGATTCTTCAAAAGCCAAATTTTTTATTATAAAAGAACGAAAATTAAGATGATGATAATCTAAAAATTTGTGACAAGAAAATAATTAAAAATGAGAAATTTGAGGATAAATAATGAGAAATTAGGTGACACAACGAAGGTCATTAAGATTATATATATATATTTTTAATTATTTTTTAGTTAAACTATTGAATCTAAATATATTTAGAAGTATTTAATATTATTTTATTTTTCTAAAATTAAATGCATTAGTTCTCCAAATTTGACTCATGATCCATTTATTAAAATGAATCTATAGTTATAACCCTATAGAAGACATAAATTTTATATAAGGATTCCTTAATTATATAAATTATAGGTAAGAATTTAAATATATATATATATTTGCATCTTTTTATTATAATTATCTTTTATTCTTAGAATTGAATTTGTGTTATTTATTGATTTTTTTCTTATTGCAAAATAACAAATTAAAAAAACTTATAACTATTATATTAGGTTTTTGTATAAACTTATTTATTGAAATGCATAAAAATTGATAGAACTAATCCCATATTTTGAAAAACAAATTATATAATTTAATTATTAGTAATATTAAAAATATCATTAATTTTTTTTAATCATATCCTAAAGCAAATGATAATATTTCAATTAACATCAACTAACTGGCTTTTGGCATAATCATGAGTGGGACCCACTAATTATGATTGACCAAAATTTTTTAAGCAAGAATTTTTATTTTTTTTTTTCACTCTATCTTTTATATTAAATAAAATATAATATTAAATTCATATACATATTTTTTTACATAAAATTAAATATATTATTTATTTATTTTAAAGTGGAAAGGTGGAGCATGCGCGATTGTGGAGAGGATGTTATAGATATTTGAAGTTTTTTTTTTTCTTTGGACATTGAGGCTAAGGCAAATTCACACACGCAACACATACGCAAGACTCGAATCCAAGATCTCTTAATCAGTGGGTAGTCAAAGCTCCCAACTAATAAACCAAGGTGAGCTACGTAATATTTGAAGGTTTGATTTGGATGTTATGGCATGCGCATGCATGTTGATATGGTCCATACATCAACTAGTCAAACTCATCCCTATGAAATGAATGCAAGGGAAGAAAGAGAAAATAATTAGTTTACAATTATTTTTCTAATTATAATTTATGTGGTTATGAAATTTAACAAAAAAAAATTATTCATATTATTTATGTTTAATTAAAAATAAAATATATTTATTTTGTTTCCCAAAAGTCTTGTTATTATTTTTATTGAATTTTTTTAAGGCAATAATGATGATATTGATGTGTGGCTGGCGAAGGAGGGCGGTGATTAGGTGGTTTACATTTAAAGAATAAAAGTATCAAAATTTTATTTTGAGTGTTTTTTAAATGCAGATTGATTTATTTAAGAAAACAAGAAGAAATACAACTAAAAATACAAATCAATCATTTTTTAAATTAATAAAATAAAAATGATCTCAAATAAAATATTAATAATTTGGCTGAGAAGGTTAGTGTTCGCACAAAAAAAATGACACAAGCTAGCCTTCCCTTCTTACTTAGGATTTCATTTTTCATGAGGTAGATTAAATTTTAATCAACTAAATTTTCCCTCATATTTATGTTAAGGATTAGTTAGATTTGAGATTTAATCTTCTTATGTCTGTAAATCCTCTTAGTTAATTACCTATTCCACCATGGTAGAGCACTCTCAAGTAAGGTTACTAATTTTGACACAATTTTAATTTTAACTTAATACTTTCAGGTATGTTTAAGTTGTCATAACCCGTCCTAATATGACCCGATATCACATAGGTCATACCGTGTCCGATTGTGGTAAGACTAACCCGAACATCTGTTTAGAGAAGCACTGAAATAAAGTTTTTAATTTATATACTACACAAAGTCGCCACTAAATGCAATATAAAGCAGAAGACTATTGAATCTCAAAATAATTTTTCATATATCATCTAAAATATATGCAATATGAAGTCTATCTACAGCAGCGTTTAACAATAGAGAGAATAATAAAAATAAAAGTCAAGCCAGCAAAAAAAATCAAACTAATCAAAACATACCTACAACACAAATCGAAGTCTACTATCCAAATTTCTTAGTTCGCTCCTTACCCTTCCTCAAGACTGAAAACAAAATCAAAAGTAATAATGAGGTAACACAACTCAGCAGGCTACCATGACCTAAAACAGAAATCAATAACTGAAATAAATGAATTGAAAATTTAACTAAATCATATATTAAAATTGAATACAATTAAACAAATATTGAAATTAACTGGATTATAAATGAACACTTCATAATGATTATCAGAATGGATCTTAAGCCCAAATTTTCATATATCTTCATTACCAGAATTCCACCTCGGCACCCACTGGCATTAGCATAATAGAATACCACCTCGTTCGTCGCCCGCTGGTGTCGGCATCACAATAGTTTGATAACTGAATCTCACCTTTGTCGTCTATTCATGCCAGCATCACAACACTTGGGTAACAAATCTCACATCGGTTACCTATTGGTGCCGGCATAACAACACATCACAATACACCACTTCATATCACATTTCTTTCACATTTTTATTGCATTTCATTAATTAAAGTAAGAGTAAATTTAATTCAGAAATTGTCAAAATGCCTTAATGATAGACAACAAAAATACTACTGAGCAAAAGTGCACAATTTTCAAACAACTAAATTATCAGAGATTGTGTAAAATATCATTACGAGACTTTAATCGTACTATGATACTATTTTTCAGAGTTTGAATTATTTTTTATTCGATAAAAATCATACAAAATTCAAAATACCTAGCAAAAACTTTTCAGAAAATACTAAAAATATTCGTAATCATAATCTCTATCACATATAAAAAGTTACACAATGAAAGTTTTACAAGTATAAAGTTATCCATATTTTTCGTTAAAGAAAATATAAATTTTAGCGAATAAATATCAAAAGCATTGAATTATTAAAAACCGAGATAGCCAAAACGACACCTACCTAGCTTGATATGAGCAACTTTTCCAGCTAGCCTAACGGCTAAAAACGGCTCGAAGTGGCTCAGAACGCTATTTCTTCCTCTTCTAACATCTCTCTTTCTCTCTCCTTAACGTCAGTTGCATGCAAATGAAATGAATAGAATAGTAAAAAAATATTATATTTAATAGCTGATAATGGCCTAGCATTGCGTCACTCCAGGCCCGAGAGCATTGCCTTGCAATGTCACTTTTTCTACGCTTTGGCTGAGTGCAGCGTCGAGGCGCTCAAACATACAACGTCGAGATGCTCCAAAAGTGACATTCTCAGATTTTGTTAAAATTTACACCAAACACTTATGACACATTCTAGAAAACATACACCCAATCATTTTTATGCATGAGAATACTCAAAGATATGCAATTAGTTTAAAAACTAAAAATTCAAAAATTTACCTTTTTTTCCAAATGGGTCAACTGATTTGAATTGAACTCTGATTCTGAAGGTCTCACAAAAGTAGGGGATAGAGATAGACGTGATCAAAATCCATAGTTCCATCATCCCTAAAATACCACTGATCTTAGTTTTCCAATATTAATAGACCATGGCCTATAACATCCAGAGAATTTGATTAGTACTCATATGCTGCCTCCTCTCAAAGATCATGAGTAGATTAAGGAGATTGTATAAGTAATTTTGACTTTTTATATATGATGTTTTGTGTTTAAATAATATAGTGGGTTATTAGCATAGGAGAATGTCAACAGTGACGTCAAGCTACATTCATTCATTCTCACCGTGGCTTTAATGAATTTTCATTGTTGCTAATACATTGTGGTCATAAACCTCTCATGCTACATTCACAATAATTGGACTCCTTACGTAGTGGATCCCATCATACCACGTAAATGAACCCGATACAAATGGCACTTTCCTGATACCAACTGTTGCTTTGGCACTGATGGTGATCTGAAATATCTTCTTCTCTCCTCGCATTTTGAACTGTAAGATCTTTGGCTGGACTTTCACTGAGAAACCTAATGGCTGTACAATGCTAACCTCATATCGGGCTGGTTGTTGGCCCACGTTGGTGACAATCCGAGTGATTGCAATGGTGCTACCATTTGAGGGGACTGTTACGGCGACTGATGGATGATTGAGATCAGACGATGAAGATGGTCTTTTTGGGCAGGGAAACGATGGGTCAATTTCCATGTTGGTGCTAGCACACATAAAGAGCAGATACTCAGCGTATGTGGCATCGTAGATCAAGCCTGGGTTTACTGCATGGTTGGGTCGGAGATGGCCCGACCCAAACGCCATGGGCCCAGCCATCCCCCCAGCTCCATCAACCATAGGTTGGCCCTGGACATTATTCACAGTTGCTGTGACCGAAATTGTAAATAAAATGATCATGTCGGAGAAATTAACATGCATACGTACAGAAGAAGAAGACAAAATTATTTTTTCATGGCTACGTACGTACCAGTGGTGATCATGGCTGATCGGATGGCAGCTGAGGTCCATTGAGGATGAACTGACTTGAGGAGGGCGGCAGTAGCTGATGCATGGGGGCAAGCCATGGATGTCCCAGAGTATAGGTTATATTTGACGATACGATGATCATCAGCAAACTTTGTGGGAGAAGATGCCTCGCTCCATGCAGCAAGTATGAGCAACCCTGGTGCTGTAATGTCCGGCTACAGCAAATTTTAATTGATAAGGGAAATAAATATTCAAATTTAATGATACTGTGCTATATATATACCTTAAGGATATTAGGTTCCACAGTATTAGGTCCTCTCGAAGAAAAAGGAGCCATGGCCGGCGCACCAGTAAGTCCGACCACAGTTCTTGATCTCCCAATCACCACTGTCGGATTCAGATCAGACGCAATGTAATGTCGTATTTGAAGCGCTTGTCGCCACGAAACTGCCGACGCCGGAAGCACGTATGCTTCCAAGGGAAAGTTGTCGTCTTTGGTCTTGCCATTGCCGAGAATCATCGCTGCGCCGCCGGCTCTCTTCACCTCCATACCCTTCGCCACCCAATACCCGGTGCCGGTTAAGCACAGTACGACCTTCCCCTCCGCTTTCTCCCTCGCAAGAGAATTTGGAAGGCATTGCCTGGTTATGAAAACTCCATTGGTTAGCTAATAATTCCATGATATTAATTGAAGAGGGAGTAAATACGTACCCGGAAATGGTTTTTAGAGTATTGGGAAGCTCGACGTCTCCTGCGTAAACTAATGGGTAGGCCTTCCTCATCTTCTCATTGTACGGCGTTAAACTTTGACCCTGCATATGTAAGGTTGACCAAATAATAAATACCACTGTATTTCATGTTATTTACATATCTAATATTTAAAACTTTAATATTATATGATTATCATATATAGAATAAATATGGATGTATGAAATAAAATATTAAAATTTATAGGGTGGTATGAGTGGTAAGAATTAAATATAAGAGTGATAGATTTGATATTAAAATTTTATATGAGTGATATGAATGTAATATTAAAATTTTAGATAAATATTTAAATAACATGAAATAAAATGATATGTATGTAAATCCCCCATTAATCAAGATAAATAAAAAAATTTTAATAATAACAAAATTATCGAAATGTGGAATTTTAAAAAGTAATTTATATTACCGTCTCAAAAAAGTTTATAATAAAAAAGGACTGAATAGATCCTAATTTTTTTTAATGATCAAATTAGTCTCTCAATGTTTAAAAGTATTAATTTGTTTCTTTGATTTCTTAAATAAGGATTAAATTAGTCTTTTTATGGGATAATTTAGGATTTCTTTTGGGATAATTTTTTTACCATATTTTAATATTTTTTTAGTAGAAAATTTTTTGAACTAAAAATTTTTATAGTAAAAATTTACTTTAAAATTTTTTTTGGGACAGTTTTCTTATAACTTTCTAAAATGACTTTTTAGTATAAAGATTTCTAGAAATCTTTATATTAAAAAGTTATTTTAGAAAACAATAAAAAAAAGTTCCGTTTGAGATGACTTTTTTACTACTTTTTAAAGCTCAAGTACAAAAATTTTTTGAGATAGAAATTTTTGTATTAAAAAGCATTAAAAAAGCCGCTTCAAATAAGCCTTAATTAATTTCCTATTTTTTTTAAACAGCAATAAAATAGTGGCAAAAAAACTATCACAAATGAAATCTTTTTAAATAGTCCAAGATTACTGTCATCCTTCATTAAAAAAAAAAAAAGGTAAGAGGAATATTTTAGTTCTTATCTCAATTTAAATTATTAAAAAATATATATATTTTCATGAGTAAGAATTAATTAATAATTAATTACCATAACAACAACTCCATTCCCAAGCACAACCGGCGCGTCGAACTTCCGGTCGATACTGCTGGCCGCAACTGTTATCACCCACGGCGCCAAATTCACTACCGTCGCCGACGCCGGACCGGAATTTCCGGCGCTGCAAATAGCCACCACCCCTCTCTTCACCGCGTGCAACGTTCCTAACGCAATGGCGTCCGCCGCATACCCCGGCGGCTTTCCGTTGGCTCCTATGGAGATGCTGAGAATGTCGATGCCATCGGCGACGGCGTCGTCGATGGCCGCAAGCATGTCGGCGTCAAAACAGGTGTTTTGGAGGTTGGGGTTGGGGCCGGGAATGGGCCAGCAGACTTTGTAGATGGCGAGACGGGCGAGAGGAGCTCCGCCGCGAGCGGTGCCGCCGGCGAAGCTGCCAAAGAAGGAGGCGGAGACTGGGCGGCCTGCGGCGATGGAGGCGGTGTGAGTGCCGTGGCCGTCGTGGTCGCGAGGAGAGCGGTAGGCGTAGGAGGCGTTGAGTTTGCCGTAGTAGGATTCGTAGCCTTTAAGGTAGTATCGCGCGCCGATTATCTTCCTGCTTCATTTTTTATTATGGAAGAAAATTGACAAAAAAATATTTTAAGATAGTCTGCAATGTTCTAAAATAAAAATTAAAAGAGCAGCTATAAAAGATCTCACCTGTTGCAGTTTGAGGAATTGAAAGCTTCTCCTTCTTCACAAATTCCCTTCCAACGCTTACTTACAGGTCCCATTCCTTCGTCGCTGAAGCTCTTCGATTCTGGCCATATACCTGCATGTACATGTTTCATTATATTAACATTTATCCCTCTCTCTCTCTCTCTTTCTCTCTCTCTCTCTTTCTCTCTCTCTCAGAGAAATTTTTGAAATAAAGAAAAGGCATTCATTGATTAATAATTACCGGAATCCAGCATTCCAATAATAATATCATTCCCATAGCTTGCGTTCTCTGCAATGAAATCCTGGTCATAACCATTGAAGCCCTCTAAGGTCTCTATGAAATCCCAAGATCTAGTTGTATGAAGAGATGATTTCCCCTCGCTTGGGAACACTGAAACAACCCCCTCCATCTCTGTATAAAAATGAAAGAATATTAAGTCAGAATAATATTCTGATTAAATTTTGATCAGAACAAGGTTAAATTTTGCTTTAAGAAATGTTCAATATATAAATTTTTTATGCGCATAAGATAGAACAACAAAAAATCAATCAAATATTCATTCAGCTCAGAGTTTTACCTGATATCTTAGCCGCCTCCTGTTCTGAAAGAGTTGCTGCGAAGCCATTTATGCTGTTCTTATAGCTATAAAGAAGAGATTCTCTTGCAGTTTCATCACTGATATGATATAGATGAAAACCAGACTTAATGAAAGCAAGAAGAAGAAGAAAAGAAGAAATTTTTGTGGAAATTCATGACGCAAACCTTTCTTTGATTGAGAGAAGGAAAGAGTGGTGATGGTTCTGAATTTGCTCGGCTGTTAATTTTCCACTGTGCTCGCCTAAGTACACTATGAAAACCTGTGGATTTGAAGGATTAAACAAATTTGCTTTACTGAATCTTTAAATAGATAAAAAAACAGAGCTTGATTAAGGAAACCTTGGACTGTTGATCGTTACAGGAAGCAGAATGGAGAAGGGAGAACATAAGAAAGAGAGGAAGAAGATGATGTTTTCTCATAATCTTCTTCATTGACCCTTTTTGTTGCAAGATTTTGGATTGATTCATGTATCGAATTAGCCAAACAGGCTTTATAATTAACGGCGAAGGGAACAAGAAGAGACATCTTCTTGACCAAGTAATTTACATATAATTAACCGCAGTTTTGTTGAGAGATATAAGGTAAAAGTCATGAGTATTGACTTGGTTAAAATGATTATATTAGTGTATTTTATAGATTATAAATGCTGCCTTTTTAAACATAGTAAAAGAGTTGATATAAAGTAGTAGTCAAAATTTATGGATGATGACTATTATGATGGAAGTTGAAGAAGACTTGAAGCAATTTCTAGAGATTGTTGGTAGTTTATTTGATCTATTCTTCTTAGAATTAGTGACACCGGACCACCACGACCCGGTCTCGTCTACGGCAAGGAACAAGGTAGTGAGGCAGAGTTCTGCCAAAACTACATGGACGGAGACGACCGGGAACCTCCTTCGGCCTAGCTAGCGACGTGACTACCACCACCTGACACAACCTCAGGATACAGAACGACTCCAGTAAGGAATTCGAGAATTGAGATAAAAATCATCTATGTCTCTTATTTAGCACTTATTCAGTTATTTATAACTATTACAAGTCACAGCGATAGCTACACAAAGAACAAAGAATAAAAGCAAGAAAACAACACTATCTAAAATTTATAAAAGCACGGTCAGTGAGTAGAAAACACAGCTCCGCCGTCAGTCTACCGAGGTAGGTGGAACTTCAGGTTCGTAATAAGGGGATAAATCGGCAACGTTGAAGGTGGCGGATACATTATAATCGCCGGGTAGATCGATCTGGTAAGCATTATCACTGATTTATTTTATAATACGGAATGGCCCATCCGCTTTAGGTTTGAGTTTGCCAAATGCACCAGGTGGGAACCGATCCCGTCGTAAGCGTATCCATACTTTGTCTCCTTCGTTGAACTTAGCAGGTTGTCGCGATTTGTTGGCGGTGTCTCGACACTTCTGGTTATGTTTGTGAATCAGCTCTTGGACGTTTTTGTGTAGGTGTTGAATTTCTTTGCTGCGTTGATCCCCCTCGGTGCTGTAATGTTTAGTTTGGACCTGCGGAATTAAGTCAAGAGGAGAAGAGGGGTTAGTACCATAAACCACCTAGAAGGGACTGTGACATGTAACTTGATTGACGGATCGATTGAAGGCGAACTCAATCTGAGGTAAAATAAGATCCCATTGTTTTAGATTTTTTCCTATGAAGCTTCTGAGGAGGTTGCCGAGACTTCTATTAACGGTTTCTGTTTGTCCGTCGGTTTGGGGATGTGTTGTTGAGCTGAATTGAAGTTTGGTACCGAGCTTGCCCCATAATGTCTTCCAAAAATGACTCAGGAACTTAACATCACGATCTGATGTTATGGTTTTGGGAATGCCGTGCAAACGTACAATTTCTTTGAAATACAAATCAGCTATATGAGTGGCGTCAAGTGTTTTATTACAAGGCACAAAATGTGCCATTTTGGAAAATCGGTCGACGACCACCATAATGGAGTCCTTGTTCCGTTGAGTCCGGGGAAGGCCTAGGACGAAATCAAGGCTGATGTCGATCCATGGGCCTTCGGGAACGGGTAGAGGGGTGTACAGTCCTAGTTTTTGACTGTGAGTTTTTGCGATCACACAAATCCTGCATCGCTTTATAAAGCGATCGACGTCCCGAGCTAGGAGGGGCCAGAAGAAATGTTCTTTGATTAAGAAAAGAGTTTTATCTTTTCCAAAGTGACCAGCGATTCCCGCTTCATGGCATTCGCTAATAATGGCCAATCGTGTCGAACCTTGAGGGATACAGATCTTGTTTCCCAAGAAAAGAAGAACGTGTTGAATGTGATATAATTGGTGAGGGCCATGGTGACACTTAGCCCAAACGGTGCTGAAATATGGATCATGGGGATACAAGTCTTTGAGCAAGTCGAATCCAATTACTTTAGTTTGCAGAGTTTGGACTAAAAACAGCCGTCGACTAAGTGCATCTGCCACTTGGTTATGCTTGCCCGACTTATGCTTAAGCACGAAATGGAAGGCACCCATATACTCTACCCAGGATGCGTGTCTTCATTTTATTTTTTTTTTACTATTGATGTAGCGTAAGGCTTCGTGATCTGAAAATAGAATGAATTCATTGGGTAAGAGATAATGATCCCAATGATGCAACGCCCGGATTATGGCATAGAATTCCTTATCATATACTGAATATTTTTGTCGGGCCTCGTTGAGCTTCTCGCTAAAGAAAGCGATTGGATGGCCCTTCTGACTGAGAACAGCTCCTATCCCAACATTAGATGCATCACAGTCCAGTTTAAATACATCATTAAAATTGGGTAAAGCCAGGACGGGCTGAGGAGACGGCTAGTTTGAGCTGCTCAAAACTATTGGCGGCAGTTTCATCCCACTGGAATTTATCAGCTTTAAGTAATTCTGTGATGGGGGTAGCTAAAGTACTAAAATTCCTTATGAATGGGCGATAGAAAGAGGCCAACCCATGGAATTGTCGGACTTCGGTCATAGATATGGGAGCAAGCCAATGAAGAATAGCTTCAATTTTGCTGGGGTCAGCTTCAATACCTGCGGAAGAGACAATGAATCCTAAGAAAGATACTTTGTGGGTCAGGTATTGACACTTTTGAGGGTTGGCATAGAGTTGCTGCTCTTTGAGAATGTTAAATACATTGTTCAAATGTAGTAGATGTTCTTTCACAGTGGGGCTATATATTAAAATGTCGTCAAAATAAACGACTACACATTTACTCAGTAGAGGTTGGAAAATTTGGTTCATGAGTCTCATAAATGTGCTGGGGGCGTTGGAGACCCCAAAGGGCATCACAGTCCACTCGTATAACCCTTCTCGCATTTTAAACGCGGTTTTCCACTCGTCGCCTGGCAGTAGATGAATTTGGTGATAGCCACTTCTTAGGTCGATCTTGGAAAAAATGGTAGCCCCATATAGCTGGTTAAAAATGTCGTTGATACGAGGTATTGGAAATCGATACTTGATTGTAATTTTGTTGATGGAGCGACTATCTATGCACATACGAAACGTACCATCTTTTTTTGGAACCAGTAAAGCAGGGACGACACACGGACTGGCACTAGGGCGAACAAATCCTTTGGCAATCAATTCATTGACCTGGCGTTGTAGTTCAGAATGTTCATCTGGGCGTAGTCGATATATAGGTCTATTTGGGAGAACTGAACTTGGTATTAACTCCATATGATGTTGTATATCGCGTAACGGTGGTAATCCCTCAGGTAAATCTTTGACTAGGATGTCCTCATATGTTTGCAACAAAGGGCGGACAGCTTCAGGTATTAGTGGATGGCATTCATTTTCTTCCACTAAAAGGATTAGGAGGCCTGCCTGAACAATTCTTAATTCTTTAAGAAATAAGCTGCGGTTAACTATGGTTGGAGCTGCGGAGACTTCTGGTTCCTTGGTCTGCAAGGGTACAAGCACAATCTATTGGTGGTTATGTAGGAAAGAGTAAGTGTTAGTAGTGCCGTGATGAATAGTATTCTTGTCGAATTGCCACGGTCGGCCCAATAGCAGATGACAAGCGTCCATGGGTACCACATCGTAAAGAACTTGATCATTAAAGTGACCGATGGAAAAATTCACCAGGCATCTTTTGCATACTTGCACTTCAGCATTTTTCTGTATCCATGATAGGGAATACTGTTTGGGGTGATCCGTGGTCGGCAACTGTAATTTTTCGACCATGAGGGTGGTGACCACATTCTCGCAACTCCCGCTGTCTATGATCACGTCACACACATGACTCTTGACTGTGCATCTAGTCCGAAAGATATTGTGGCACAACCATGATTCTTCTTTATGGATGTTCAAGGCATGTCTCAGAACCAACATATCTCCTTCATCTCCCTGCAGGTATGTTGGGTCAGCACCGTTAGACTCTATGGAGTGGCTATTAGGAGTTTCTTCAATTTCTGGTTCTTCTATCAGTGTGATGACTCGTCGATTGGGGCAATTGGAAGCTATATGCCCGAACCCTTGACATTTAAAACATTTGTGGGCGGGAAAAGGAGTTTGAGGTTGGCTAGTGCGGGGCATGATATGAGGTGAACGATCTTCAGGTGGCCTACTAGGCCTAACTGCATATTTGTTTGTTTTAGCCTCCTTCTCAACCAGAGGATCTAATGCAGAGAACTTGTTTATGGATTTCTTGAACCGATTTTGTTGCTTTTCTACCTTTAAGGTTAGATTTACCACATCTTGGAAGGTCCAGTAAGGCTGGAGTTGTACAACATTGCTTATTGCAGGATTCAGACCCCCCAAGAAATGAGCAAATGTATGTTCTTCGGGTTCCACCACATCACATTTTAAGGCTAGTTGTTCAAATTCAGCTACGTAGCCCTCCGCGGTCAATTGTTGCTGCTGCAATTGTGTGAATTTCAAGAACAAGTCTTGTTTGTATTGATCAGGAATGTATTTCCGTTGAAGCTCTCTCCTCATTTTTGTCCATGACACTATTTTGCTTCGCCCTTCCCGATTTCTTGATCTCTTCAGGTTTTCCCACCATAGTGAGGCGGCTCTTTTAAGTTTAATTGCCACCAACTTGACAATTCGGTCAGCCGGTATCTCCTTGAATTCAAGAATCCGTTCCACCGTTTGCAGCCAACAAATGAATTCGTCAGGATCCATCCTACCGTCAAATTCTGGGAGTTCTATCTTGATTCCACAATCATGTGGTAATTTTCTATTATTTCGACCCAACGCTCGCCGACCAACTTCATCTTCACTGGAACTTTCTTGGTGGAAGGGGTTGATGCCTTCTTCCTCGTTTGGATGCGCGCTGGGTTCTCTTTGTTCACATCTGGCAAGGCATTGTTCCAATTGTTCAATTTCTCGGCATAAATCTTCAATCAGGACTTCTTGGATAGGTCTTTGGGGAGCTCAACGAGGCGGTATCTTGCCGGCTCTGATACCACTTGAACCGGACGACCACGACCTGGTCTCGTCTATGACAAGGAACAAGGTAGTGAGGCAGAGTTCTGCCAAAACTATATGGACGGAGACGACCAGGAACCTCCTTCGGCCTAGCTAGCGACGTGATTACCAACACCTAACACAACGTCAGGATATAGAACGACTCCATAAAGGAATTCGAGAATTGAGATAAAAATCATCTATGTCTCTTATTTAGCACTTATTCAGTTATTTATAACCATTACAAGTCACAGTGATGGCTACACAAAGAACAAAGAATAAAAGAAAGAAAATGACACTATCTGAAGTTTATAAAAGCACGGTCAGTGAGTAGAAAATACAGCTCCGGCGTCAGTTAGGAAAACAAGAGGCCAAGTAATCTAGTATTAGTCTTGATATTGGCTTTGAGCATTAGAGTTGATGACAACAGTGAACGCTAACTTTGCTGGCGAAGCCTTGTGCTGATATTTATGTTAGTAACGAGTATCAACCTTTTTGGTGGCATTGAGCATTAGGTTTGCTGACGCCGGAGCTACACTTAGCCTTTTAAATATTTTTTTTTTGTATAGCCACTTAAGTTGCTACAATGTAGCCATTAGGAATAAGATACATGTATATAAATTTATGATAGATTGTTGAATAAAAGAGGTTACATGAGTTTAGCACATAGATTTCATGTTCCCTCTATTTTTCTACCTATGCTCTTTATATCTTGAGATTTTTCCTCAGGTGGTGAAGCCCAGGTGAAGAAAATAGAAGACCTCAGTGGAGAAGCTCTGGAGGGACGTGTCTACCGTCACCGAGTTCCAAGCAGCAGGTTCGATGTCATCTGGTATCAGAGCTGGCAAGATGCCGCCACTTCCTCAGGTGGTGAAGCCCAGGTGAAGAAAACAAAAGACCTTGGTGGAGAAGCTCTGGAGGGACGTGTCTACGATCCTCGAGTTCCAAGCAGCAGGTTTGGTGTCTTCTGGTATCAGAGCTGGCAAGATGCCGCCACGAATGAATCACCAACGTCCTGTCCGTGACGTGGTGGTTGAAGACCTGCAACGAGAAATCCAACAGCTACAACAAGAACTGGCAAGAAGGGATCAGCAAGACACGGTTAGCTGTCAAGAAGAAGAAGATGTTAATCCGTTTTACCAAGAAACCTCAAGTGGAGAAGAAGATAGCATAAGGAGACCAATGCATGGCTGTCCAAATTTCTATGATGATATTGGAGTCAAAATTGATCTTCCAGATTTTGAGGGCAGATTAGATCCTAATGAGTTCTTGAACTGGCTATATACCGTAACCATCAAACTTAAGAAGAGCGCTATCCTTTGGTGGGAAAATTTGAAGCGCGCCTGAGCAAGAGAAGGCTGGAGCAAGATTACAAGTTTGGAGAAAATGAAGAAAGAATTGCATCATAAATGTCTTATCGATCAACATTGACAAGATATATTCTTAAGGCTACATCGCCTCCAGCAACATCAACTCACTGTAGAAGAATATGTGGTAGAATTTGAGCAACTCTCGCTCAAATGCGATCTTAATGAACCTGTTGAAAACACTATAGCCAGATTCTTAGACGTCCTTCAACCTACTATCGCTCACGTAGTACAGCTACAGTCCAATTGGACATTTTAAGATGTCTTCAATTTGGCCCTTAAGATCGAAAGATAACCAAAAGTATTTAAGCCTACTCCATTCAAATCTAGGGAAGTTGGTAGTGAGAAAATCTTTCAGCCCCATTGAAACAACAAGAGTGGAGCTTCCCATTCATAAGAAAAGCTTCCTAGTTTGCAAGAAAGAATTCCTGACGCCCCTGGATGCATCCTTCCACTCATACAGGTGGAAGCACAGCCCGAAAATGCTTCAAATGCCAAGGATTTGGGCACAACTGTCCCACTCGAAGGATATATAATTACAGTGATCGAAGAAGATGAGGTAGTTGCTGGCGAGCCCTCATCAGATAAAATTAAGCCGGTAGAAGCCAGGCCCTTAATTGATCCAACATTCATCTGTGTGGATGATGGACCCCTCTTAGTTCTTAGAAGACTCCTTAGTGATCAAAAGGAAGAGTCGGCTCAACGACACAACCTCTTCCAAACGAGCTGTACAATAATGGACCGGGTGTTCCAGGTCATTGTGGATAGTGTCAATTGCGAGAACATTGCTTCTTGTACACTGGTGGAAAAATTGCAGCTGCCAATAAAAGCTCATCCTAGACCTTACAAAAACTTTCTTGGATTGAACAAGAAAATGAAATAGAACTATCTAAACATTGTCTCGTATAATTTTTTATTGGCAAATTTAAAGAACAAGTTTAATGTGACATACTGCCCATGGATGCCTGCACCTATTGTTGGGACGACCGTGGTAGTTTGACAAAAAGACCCTTCATAATGGAACCTTCAACATGTACACATTACTTTACAGCGAGGAGTCAATTGTGCTAATGCTAATGAACACCATTCAAGAAGGAGTATCCTTTTACCAACTGTTGATCAGCCAGATCGATTGCCAACATGCCATACAAAAAGCTGAAGTAGGCTATTTAATACTATTAAAAGAAGCAAGTGTCACGGCTAAAACCCCACCACCTAAAATCTTGCCGCTACTCAATGAATTTAAGGACATTTGGGTCGAGGAACTCCTCGCCGGTCTGTCACCTCTGCGTGACATACAGCATGCTATGGATCTAGTGTCCAGGGCAACCTTACCCAATCGACCCCCGTATCGGCTTAGACCAAACGGGCACACTGAACTGAGGTGTCAGGTGGAGGAGTTATTAGCCAAAGGGTTCATCTGACCTAGTGTCAGCCCTTGTGTAGTACTTGCGTTGTTAGTGCCCAAGAAAGATGGCACATATCAGATGTGCTGTTGGAGAATTTTTGTAGTCCTCTAACGGATTGCATACTTTATGATTGAATACGGCATAAGAATGATGATATTTTACCCCAAAGGATAAAGATATCATTTCCTTATGGATTCAATGATAAAATCTACAATTCAACAGAGATTGTCCCGTTCAATATTTGGTTGAACAGAGTTTATTTTAATCTGAGGTACAAATGCCCCATAGGGGCAAGTCCCTATGGTTAATTACATCTCAAGCATTAGGGCTTGAGAAAACTTTTGATTAAACTAGTGGTTTATTTTTTTTAAAGTCATTTAAATATTTGCTAAAGTTTGGTTTTTTTTTTTGAAAATTCATGAAAGTCTTATTTAAAGGATTTTGGTCCTTTAGAAATTTTAAGGAGGAAGTGATCAACTTGAAATTAAATTTCTTGGAATGAGTGCCAAAGGGAAGGAGTGTAGGAGTACTTGATTCTGAGAAAAACTCAAAGATACTCAGACTATCCTAAATTAGGCTTTATATTTTAGAAGTCTAATTTTTGTTCAAGTTGATATTTCTATTAGAAGGTTGGGGCTTACATTCCAACAACACTTGTTGGAAGAATTGCCCGAAAGGTGAGGGCTTATATAGTGATTGGATTCGACTATTGCCTTAGACCCTAAAGTTAAGTTAAGGACTACCGATAGGTAGTTCCTCGAACCTAAGTCTAGCGAATGCAAAAGGACTTACAAATTGTACCACAAGAGGCACAATCAGCATGACCTCTGGATTTATTATCCTGCCTGGAAAGGACTACCAGCTAAACCCCTCCTAATCGCTTTTAAAATCATGCTTTCTGATCTCAATACATATGAAGAGTGATGGGAAATTAGTATTTAGGAAATAGAGCTTACAACTTGGCTTTGAGGCCAAGATGCATAGCTATGCAGGGTATGCAAAATGTTGACTCACATATGTAGATTTTTTGTTATCTAATCCTTAAGTGAGGGCTTCTATATATGACTCTTTTAGGCCATATATGATCTATTTAAATTTTGAAAACTTGGCTCTTTGAAAGAGAGCCATGCAAGTTTCTTTTATAAAAAAAATCATGAAGCCTAGATTTAATTTTTAGGTTATTTACATTTTAAATGTTAGAAATCTTATATTTTTCCTAAGAGCCTACCGTTTCACAAGTCCAGGCCACTCCCAAACAAATAATAGAAGAAACCTCGGAAAAGTATGCTGTTCTAGTGCGCACACAGTAAATAAACAACACATGCATATATATATATATAATAAGTGCATGAAATGTAAATAGAGTCTCAGTTATTACAAATAATTTTGGCAGCTAAGTTGCCTGCCATTATACAACCCAGTTAATATATTACAGACTCTACTTGTGGGGTCTTCAAGCTTTATCTTTCAGGTGGATCTTTGGGCTTTGCCTCTATGAAGTACATCCTTCTTGATCCACCTCTCCTTCTTTT
This sequence comes from Dendrobium chrysotoxum, assembly GCA_019925795.1. Lineage (NCBI taxonomy): Eukaryota > Viridiplantae > Streptophyta > Magnoliopsida > Asparagales > Orchidaceae > Dendrobium > Dendrobium chrysotoxum. The sequence continues at coordinate 84,277,191 of CM034312.1, forward strand.
GATCTAAACCCTCATAAGTTTTACATCCTAATTCTATCAAATACACTTTGAAAAGAAAAAGACTCAAACCTGCAAGACAGAGTTAGAAAGCAGTTCATATAATAATCACATCTAAAAATTTTGTCTAGCATTTCAAATGCCAAACACCTGCTTCTACCCTATTGGCCATATCTTTTGGGGGGTTTTAAGCGGTACCTATAATGCAAGCAATTTATTATGATTTACAGCGCCCCCCTTTTAGACATGGCCACCTAAAAAAAAAGTATGTATATATTTCTATACTAATCACTTAAGGGCAAGTGCCCACATCACAGACAATCCAATAGGCAATCACACCAAATCATCAATCACATGCGCACACAAAAAAAAATCCTAGTCCTAGCATGCCTAAGGGGCTGTGCGCCTAAGTGTGTGAAGCTTGTGTGGTATGTCACACTAAGGATATTCCACCTAGAGTTTGGGTCTAAGAGAAGGATATCCAACACTAATTTTGGGCTAGTGTTGGAAGAATTCTCCTTAGCTTTTAGAGCTAGGGAGAAGAGTTTGATGTTTCTTTTAGCTTTGAGGCTAAATAAGAGGAAAAAAAGATGTTCAACACCTAATTTGGGACTAAATATTTAAAGATCCTTCTTAGTTTTTGGAGCTAAGAAGAGAAAATCTCCTATAACTTTGAGGTTGTAAGAGAATTAGAAGAAAATATTACTTGTGGTTGCAATTTTATGAATGTCTTTGAACACTTTAATGTTCAAAGGGATTGTTGCACCCTTCCAACTTGGATTGGGAAGGTGGAAGGAGATAGGACTTTTGAGTCCTATATTTGGAATGAAACTACTTGTTATTTTGAGTTCAACAAATAGATAGTTTCCCATAGGTTTAATTTATTCAACAAAGATTGAATGAAAGAGAGCTTTATATAACTTTGGGTTGTATAAAGGAAAAGGTTTCTGTACAATCTTGGTTTGTAGAGAGGAATCAAACCCATAACTTTTAGGCTAAAGTTAGAAGGATTCCTTACACTTTTTTTTTTGGAGCCCAAAGAAAAGAGGAATGACTTATAATTTTGGAACTATAAGTCAAGAGGCATATATTAGATTTTATATCCAATGATGCATGATCATCCACTTAATTTTGAATTAAGTAAATGGAGAAGAGTGAGATGTAAATGTGGATTACAAATCACAAAGAATTTTCTTTAAACTTTTGAATATTCAAAGAAAGATTTTTTGCTCACTTAACTTGAGTCAAATGAACGAAAAGATCTCCTACAACTCTTGAGTTGTAAGGGAAAGGTGTATGGCATGAAACTTTAAGATGTGCAAACTAAGAATGAACCATTGAATTTTCTCTTCAATGGGAGATGATTATTTACCTAGTTTGGTTAAGTAAATAAGGGGAAAATGTATAACTTGGATGTTGCCACTTGGAGAAATCTCTCGAACATTTGGAGTTCAAAAGAAGTTGTTCACTTACCTAATATATATCTAAGCAAATGAAAGGGAAGAGCTCAAGGTTTGATCTCAAGCTTGAGTGTTTTTAATAGCAAGATGTATTTAGGATTTTGAAGAAATCCGTGATACAAGACATGAAGAGGATTAGAAGTTCTCCTACCATTTTGAGTTGTAGGAGAAGAGAAAGAAAATGCAACTTATAGGTTGCAATTTCTTGAATATTCCCTGAATATTTGATGTTCAAAGAAAAATACTCATTTGCCTAATTTGAGACTAGGCAAATGAAGAGGAATTTAGAGGTTTCCTACAATTTAGGCTTGTAGGAAAAGAAGTGGTCCAAAGTGCAACTTAGAGATTGTAAATTAGAAGAGTTTCTTTGAACGTTTGATGTCCAAAGAAGAGGGGTTCATTCCTCCAATTTGAGTTGGAGGGATGGAGAGGAATGAGATACAACATATGGATTGCAACTTGAGGGAAATCCCTTGAACATTTGGTGTTCAAGGGGAGTATTCATTTGCCTATTTTGTGGTTAAGCAAATGAGATGAAAGACTCAAGGTTCAAATCTTGAGTTCAATTATTTTACAACATGATGTATTTAGAATTTTGAGGAAACCCATAATACAAACATGAGGAGAATTAGATGTTCTCCTACAACTTTGAGTTATAAAAGAAGGGAAAAATATTAAATTTGACTTAGCGGTTGCAAATTCATGGAGTGTCTTTGAACGTTTGATGTCCAAAGAAAGGGAAATACACTCACTTAATTTAGGCTAAGTGAATGGAGGGATTTTCTACACTTTTTATTTAGTAGGAAGAAGAAAAGTACAACTTAGAGGTTGTAGCTTTGGAGAAAATTCTTTAGATATTTGGTGGTCCAAAGAGAAACGTGCATTTGCCCTAATTTGAGTCTAAGGAAAGCGTATGTTTGTTGATTTTGTCTCAACAAGAGAGATGGATAGCTTAGAGTTTAGTTCCAAGCTCCAAAGATTCACATATAAGATATTTAAAGCCTTGTGGAGGCTTCAAATATTATATATGAGGGAAATATTTGTTGGTTTGGTGTCCCAACAAACAAAGTAGAAGAGCTTAAAATTTGGCCTCAAGCTCAAATGACTCGTGCAATAATATACTTGGAGTCTTGAGAAATTCCAAGTAATCATACATGAGAGGGGTGATATGTTCATTTGCTAATTTTGTGTTATTAATAAATGAAAGGGAGACTTAGGATTTATTCCTAAGGTCTCGATGATTAAAGTAATGAAATATTTGGAGCTTAGGGAGGCTCCAAAATACCACCCATGAAAGAAGTGGAGAATTCATTTGTCAACTTTTGTGTCCTCAACAAATGAAGAATAAAGTTTAGAACTTGTCTCTAAACTTGGAGTGATTCATATAATGAAATATTTTGGAGAGTTGAGATACTCCAACCATCATATATGGGAAAGGAGGAAGATCTATTGGGAGTTCCCAATAGATCCTAAGCCTCAAGCAACCTAAGTATTAGAGCTTAAGGATGCCCAAATATTATGCATAAAAGAGGGTATATATGAAAGGGAGTTCCCTTATTCCTTTATGAATGTTTTGGATTCATTTGGAAAAGGGAAATTATACACCTTAAGGCTTTGAAAATGATTCCTAAACCAATTTTGACATGATTAGGAAATTTGAATGGGAGAGATTCATTTGTCACTTTTGTGTCATCAACAAATGAAGGAATGACTTAGGATTTGGTCCTGAAATCTTAATGGTATATGTAATGTAATGTTTAGAGCTTCAAGAAAGCTCCAAGTCATTACACATGAGGAGAAAAGAGCATTTAAAAGGAAGATCTTCATATTTATTGGAATTCATGCAACATAGAGCTTAGAACCTTGAGGAAATTCTAAATATCAAATTGAAAGGGGATATGCATGAGAAAGAGAATTCCCTATTCTTCCATGAATGTTTTGAACTCATGGAAAGAAAAATGATTTCTAAAGCTTTAGAAGAACTCCTAAATCAATTTTTGCCATGATTAGGAGGTTTGGATGAATACTTGTGGATTTAGGGTCCACAAGCAAAGAGGTATTGACCTAAGATTTTTTTGGAATCCTAAGTCAAGGATATTCATGTAATAAAAAATTTGGAGCTTAGAGACACTCCAAATTATCATGAATGAGAGAGGGAAGACTCTACTAGAGAGCTTCCAACGCATTGAAATGATTTTCAAATCAATTTTGGCATGATTTGGATTGGAGAGATTGGTCCTACAACTTCAATTTGGAAGAGACTTATGGCGTCACCTAGGGAACCTAAAGACATAGGATGGAAAATATCATTAAAACCCCTATGGATAGGTTCTAAGAATCAGTTTGCTACAGTCCAAGGAAGACCTAGGGGTGAAAGCTTTTAATTTGTCATTTTGAAAGCTTCACCATGTGCCTATGTTATGTGTTAACACTTTTGATCCGTTAACTTGCAAGATACATTAAACATATCTAACAAACTCTAACACGCAATGGGGTGTAATCTATAAGCTCTTTAAAACCATAGAACACTCAATCTTTGCTCTATGAGCATTCATGAGTTTGGTGGACATACTTATGACTTTGCAAATTTAGGCATAAAAGCGTCATAGCCATTGACATAAACATGCATTCTTGTGAGTTTAAAATAGGCAATCTACTCATGCAAATTATATTCAACGTTAATAAATGAAAGCATGTGGAAAAGACAACTCCTCACATTACCTCCCTAAATTTAGGGAAGCTCAACAATGCTTTCCAATCAATCAATTAATTGTAGGATTCACAACATGAAATAAGAATGCTCATAGAGAATCCTACAATTCCATAAAGATAATTAAAATGCATGTTTGAACATCCAATGATTTTAGGTGGAATTATAAATGTCATGGCGGTGTGAACCTAATACATGCATGTTCTAGTTTTATCGTAACATACGAGTCTAGTTATCTAATAACATATGCCACACTTAAAAGAGGAGTTCTACACCTCAAAACTCAACTTTAGGTTGAACAAAATGATCTAACCTATGGTTTAGTCATAGATGATAGGGAAGATGTGACATGAATGCAAAATCATACAATTTAGAAGGTGTTGGACACCAATCCAACACCTCCACACGAATCGACATCCTCTTCGGACTCTCACATGAGAGCCAACAAATGAAAACTACCAAGTTTTCACTGTTTCGCAAAGAGGACAGCAAGTAAAGGGTTTTGGGAGAGCAAGGAATTAAGTTTCTAGGGACCTAAGGCTTTGGATAGTCAACCACACATCAATTGGCCTTGGGGGACCATAGGTTTCACTAAGTTTTAGTGTTTTACCTCTCCCGGGTTGTCCTAGCGCTCCAAATCCAAGCTCCAAGCACTGTCCAGGCTCCGTCGAAGGCTCCAAACTGCTGTCCAAGCTCCGTCGAAGGTTCCAACTATTGTCCAAGACGTTCCAGAGGAGGAAAACTGCTGTCCAAGGGTTCCAAACAGCAGTTTTCACCGTTTGGAAGTCTCCGGAGATGATTTGGAAGAAAGTGGAAGCTTCCTACCTCCTCTTGGCTGCCACAAAGACCAACTATAGCAGCTCTTTACTCTTCTTTTCAATCCAAAGAAGAGAATAACAGCTAGGGAAGGCAAGAACTTTTCTTCTTTCAAAGTCAACTTCAGGAAACGCATACAAGAAGGAAGATTTGCCCGCCCTCTCTCTTGGCTAGGTCGCACGCAAGAGGCCACTCGATGACCTCTTTCCCTTCGCTTGGATGCACGGACCGCAAAAGCCGAGAGGCTGTTGCTTTCGCCTGATTTGGAACAGACCGCAAACCGCAAGCAAAGGGAGCTCCTTCTTGCGAATGGCGTTCTGCATGTGAGGAGGGGGGTGAGAATGGGGGCCTTCGATGCGGACTAGAGCTCCGCATGCAGGAGCTTCCTCCGCCTCTCTCCCTGTCGCTCTCGGCTCGGGCTCGGGACGGACAAAATGAAAACACGGGGAGCCGAATGGCTCCCCCTCTCCCTTTCGTTCACTCTTGGAGACACACGCCAACCGCAGGCCACCGCCCCATGCATCCAATCCGGCCTCCTTAATACATGAAACGAGAGAATATGCACTTGATTAGATTTCCTGCATGATTGGATGTGGAATTGGGTGAGATTTTAGGTTAAATCTCAGCCCTAGATTTGAAAAATCTGATTTGGGGATTTGATTTAGCCCAAATTGAATAGATGGGTCTAAAATTGAGTCTGAATTGAACTCGACTTGAACCAATTTGGGTTGGTTTGGGTCCGATCGAGTTAATTTTGTGAAATTGAACTCGAATCGGCGCCAAATTACGTCGAATTGGGCTCGACGCGGCTCGATTGTGTTCGAATTGATTTTAATTAAATTAAATTGAATTTAATTTAACTAAATTGGGATTAATTTGATGAAATTAAAGTTTAATTTCATCGAATTAGGGTCTGATTTTGACTCGATGACATTCAATTGGGCTGATCGATCATGATCGAGCCTAGTTGGGCTCGATCTGGGTCATATTGATGCAAAAATGTTTGTCAACAAAAGGACCCCCAATATGTGTGGTGAACGAATAGAAGTACACCACACATATTGGCGTTGACTAAATAATGATCAAACAAGATCTCCCAAATCAAATAGAGTATGATTTAAAAGAGAAAGAGAGATCTATGAAAGTCCAAATTTGAATTTAGACAAGATCTACAAAATAAGGAGATTTCTTTTTCATCACCTTAAGGGAAGGGTTTTAGACTACTCTTGGAAGAGAATTTAGAAGTATTTTGATAACTTCTAAAAAGATTTCTAAAGACATTCGATATCTCTAGAGAGAATTTGACAGGAATAGAAATATCTTGGTAACTTCTAAGAAGAATTCTAGAGACATTTGGTATCTCTAAAAAAATTTGGTATGAATATAAGCCTTTTGGTAACTTCTAAAGGAAATTCCTAGAGAAGTATGGTATCTCTAAAAAGAATTTGATTTAATTAGAAGTATTTGATAACTTCTAAAAGAATTTAGGGATATTTTACTATCACTTAAAAGGTTAGGGGTATTTCAGCTACCACCCAAAGGGTTCTCAAAGATATTTTTACTATCACTTGAGAAGGGTTAGAAACATTTGTTGTTTCTTAAAGTTTCAAAAGGTATTTTGGAACCTATTGAAAGTTCTAAGAGGTGTTTTGACAACCAAGTAGAAGTAGAGTTTATCCTTTTTTGGTAAGATAAAACTCAAGAAGGCCAAGACAAAGAGTATTTTGACTACTACTTAAGCCTTAAAGGTATTTGGCGCAATGTCATCTATTTTGATTAAATAAACCTTACCATTTAAGAAGATTAAAGGGCATTTTGGCAACCACTGAAAGTCTAGATTTGGATAGATCCATTAATGTCCAATTTGAGTAGAACAAGATCTAAAGAAATGAGCTAGGAGAGACCTTAGAAGGTTTAGACTCTACCTAAACTCACATATTAATAAAGAGACTTCTATTTGGGGATGCCTACACTTAGCATTTGGTACTAAGATTTACATTTGACTTTCTTTGGGAGAAAGATAAATTTGAACTGTCCTTTTGGAGAAAGAAGATTTTGATTTTCCATTTAAAGAAAGATGAAAATTTTAAAATTTCAAACTGAGGTTTTGACAATCCGGACCCAGTCTACAACTGGATGAAAAGAACATTTCTATTTGAAATAAACATTCATTCATTGAAATTAAAATTTGCATACAATCAATTATAATACTTCTTAAGGTAACGTCTATTTATAGGCAACATAGGACGTTCACCATTACAATCAATTAACTGATAAGATCCATCATGGTAGGCCTTTTCTACCACAAAGGGGCCTTCCCACGTAGGTTCAAATTTTTCACCTATTTTACGGTGGGCTAGAATCGGACTGCGAAGAACTAGGACCAAGTCACCAACCTTGAAAGTCCTAGGACGGACCAATTTGTCATGAGCTTGAGCCATGCGGGCTTGGTATAACTCGAGGTTCTGTTGAGCATGCAAAAGCTTCTCATCTAAACCATCGAGTTCCTCCAACCTCAATTAGGCATTTGTTCACTCGTAATCTCATTATTAATTATAATTCTAAGAGATGGGAGTTGTACCTCCAAAGGGAGAACCGCCTCCGCTCCATAGACTAGAGCAAACGGAGTGGCCTGTGTAGGGGTTCTATATGTGGTCCGATAGGCCCACAACATCTCAACTAACTTTTCATGCCATTGGCATTTGTTCTCGTCTAAGGTTTTCTTTAACAATTGAACTAATGTCTTATTGAATGCTTCAGCCAATCCATTAGCTCGAGGATAGTATATCATATTATACCTCCAATCAATGCTATGTTTATTAATAAATTGATTAAGCTTGGTACTTTTAAAAGCAGGACCATTAAAGGATATGATTCGACGTGGAACACCAAATATGTATACGATATGATCCTTTAAAAATTGTAGTACATGGCTAGTTTTGACTTCTCTTAGTGGTATAGCTTTAGCCCACTTTGAGAAATAATCGGTTGCAGCAAGTATAAACTATGGCCCTTAGAAGGAGGGTCAATAGGCCCAACAATGTCAGTTCCCCAGGGAACCTAAAGACATAGGATGGAAAATATCATTAAACACCCCTATGGATAGGTTTTAAGAATCAGTTTGCTACAGTCCAAGGAAGACCTAGGGGTGAAAGCTTTTAATTTGTCATTTTGAAAGCTTCACCATGTGCCTATGTTATGTGTTAACACTTTTGATCCGTTAACTTGCAAGTTACATTAAACATATCTAACAAACTCTAACACGCAATGGGGTGTAATCATAAGCTCTTTAAAGCCATAGAACACTCCATCTTTGCTCTATGAGCATTCATGAGTTTGGTGAACATACTTATGACTTTGCAAATTTAGGCATAAAAGCATCATAGCCATTGACATAAACATGAATTCTTGTGAGTTTAAAATAGGAAATCTACTCATGTAAACTATATTCAACGTTAATAAATGAAATGCATGTGGAAAAGACAACTCCTCATATTACCTCCCTAAATTTAGGGAAGCCCAACAATGCTTTCCAATCAATCAATTAATTGTAGGATTCATAACATGAAACAAAAATGCTCATGGAGAATCCTACAATTCCATAAAGATAATTAAAATGCATGTTCGAACATCCAATGATTTAAGAGGAATTGTAAATGTCATGGCGGTGCGAACCTAGTACATATATGTTCTAGTTTTGTCGTAACATACGAGTCTAGTTATTTAATAACATATGCCACACTTAGAAGAGGAGTTCTACACCTCAAAACTCAACTTTAGGTTGAACAAAATGATCTCACCTATGGTTTAGTCATAGATGATGGGGAAGATGTGACATGAATGCAAAATCATACAATTTGGAAGGTGTTGGACACCAATCCAACACCTCCACACGCATCGACATCCTCTTCGGCCTCTCACATGAGAGCCAACAAATGAAAACTACCAAGTTTTCGCTGTTTCGTAAAGAGGATAGCAAGTAAAGGGTTTTGGGAGAGCAAGGAATTAAGTTTTTAGGGACCTAAGGCTTTGGATCGTCAACCACACATCAATTGGCCTTGGGGGACCCTAGGTTTCACTAAGTTTTAGTGTTTTACCTCTCCCGGGTTGTCCTAGCGCTCAAATCCAAGATCCAAGCATTGTCCACGCTCCGTTGAAGGCTCCAAACTACTGTCCAAGCTCCGTCGAAGGTTCCAACTACTGTCCAAGACGTTCCGGGGAGGAAAACTGCTGTCCAAGGGTTCCAAATAGCAGTTTTCACCGTTTGGAAGTCTCCAGAGATGATTTGGAAGAAAGTGAAAGCTTCCTACCTCCTCTTGGCTGCCACAAAGACCAACTATAGAAGCTCTTTACTCTTCTTTTCAGTCCAAAGAAGAGAATAGCATCAAGGGAAGGCAAGAACTTTTCTTCTTTCAAAGTCAGCTTCAGGAAACGCATGCAAGAAGGAAGATTTGGCCGGCCCTCTCTCTTGGCTAGGTCTCACGCAAGAGGCCACTCGACGGCCTCTTTCCCTTCGCTTGGACGGACGAACCGCAAGAGCCGAGAGGCTCTTGCTTCCACTTGATTTGGAACGGACTGCAAACCGCAAGCAAGGGGAGCTCCTTCTACGAATGGCAGTTCTGCACGTGAGGAGGGGGGTGCGAATGGGGGCCTTCGGTGCAGACTAGAGCTCCGCATGCAGGAGCTTCCTCCGCTCTCTCCCTATCGCTCTCGCTTTCTCTATCGCTCTCGGCTCGGGCTCGGCATGGACAAAACAAAAACACGGGGGAGCCGAATGGCTCCCCCTCTCCATTTCATTCGCTCTTGGAGGACACACACCAACCACAGGCCATCGCCCCATGCATCCAATCCAGCCTCCTTAATACGCGAAACGAGAGAATATGCACTTGATTAGATTCCTGCATGATTGGATGTGGAATTGGGTGAGATTTTAGGTTAAATCTCAGCCCTAGATTTGAAAAATATGATTGGGGATTTGATTTAGCCCAAATTGAATAGATGGGGTTGAAATTGAGTCCGAATTGAACTCGACTCGAATCGATTTGGGCCGGTTTGGGTCCGATTGGGTCTGATCGAGTTAATTTTGTGAAATTAAACTCAAATCTGCGCCGAATGCGTCGAATTGGGCTCAACGCGGCTCGATTGGGTTCGAATTGATTTTAAATTAAATTAAATTGAATTTAATTTAACTAAATTGGGATTAATTTGATGAAATTAAAGTTTAATTTCACTGAATTAGGGTCCGATTTTGCCTCGACGACATTCAATTGGGCTGATCGATCATGATCGAGCCTAGTCGGGCTCGATTAGGGTCATGTTGATGTGAAAATGTTTGTCAATAAATGGACCCTCAATATGTGTGGTGAACGAATAGAAGTACGCCACATATATTGGCGTTGACCAAATAATGATCAAACAAGATCTCCCAAATCAAATAGAGTATGATTTGAAAGAGAAAGA